>JASAMX010023428.1:0-28024 GCA_030248175.1 Microlaimidae sp. YZB2_3 | reverse complement strand
TTCACATTGTTTAAATTATGAAAATCTACAAGGAGAAGTTTTGTATTTTATAGCTTTACAAATGAACGAGCTACATCAAAGCAACAAGACTATCTTGATTTTGGAAGACGTTTATTTAATCCCAGCTCCGCAATTAATTTCAATTTTCGAAGATACCATTCGTATGAAGAAGTAATGCAAAATAAACTAATTATTATATTTAAGTTTCATTTTGTTGTTTTACAATTGGTTTTTTTTTGTTTGAAACGCGTACTAAAATACCCAGATAAAAATTAATATCTTAAATACAATTCTAGCAATTTTTTAAATTCTTAATCTTTGAGTTTTTTAGGTTTTTAGGTTATAGGTTTTTAGGTTATCTCTAAGTCAAAATATATAGTATTTAGACAACCTTATTCAACAAGAATTCCACCACTAAAGTGTCGCAAAGGAAAAGTCTAAACATTTGCCGGGTTTTATCACAAAATCAGTTTTATTTTTTTGCACTACTTGTGGCTTTTGGTTAGTTCCAACATAGTGGCAAAATGTATAACTTTATTAAATTTCTTGTTTCTAGATACCTTTCAGCAACTATAGCCCGAAATTGATTTATAAATAGCCCGAATTATAGCCCAAAATTCTTCATTCTGATTATGAGAGAAATGTGAAGTTATTAACAGTCAAACAAATCTAGACATTATTTCATGATACTTTGGAAAAAACCAACGCTACTTTAAAAGCTATGAGTTTGTACTAAGTTACAAATTAATCAAATGCTTAAAGTGCATTCCTGTTATACCGATTCAACGGTTTATGGTATTTTTAAAAGGAATTTATATTACCGTATTTCTTCTAATAGTAGCCCAGCCTCTAATAGTAGCCTAATAGTAACCTACTCTTTTGCACCCATTGAAAAAATAGTAGCCTAGCCTTTAATAAAAGCCTAGGCTGCTACTAGAAAAATGCATGCAATTTTTAGGTTGGCTTGTTGAGAGGTTTAGTAGAAGGAGAGTTTGATGAAGATGGGTAATTTTTAAATGCCAGTGATGTTTCTACTGAGTTGTTCGCGTGAGAACATATTTCATTTTCATTAGATCAAAATAAAAATTTTGTTAAAAGGTTATAAAGTATTTTGTTTAAAAATATTGTTTTTGCGAACATTACATCAGCTTGTCGTTTCTTCATTGAAAAAATAGTAGCCTACTCTTGAATAGTAGCCTACCTCTAATTGTAGCCTACTCTTTTACACCTATTGAAAAAATAGTAAGCTAGGCTACTATTGAAAAAAATACGGTATTTTATGTTTATTTTATGACAATTCATTATGGATTTTGCTAGTACTTTCTAAGTTATTGCTTTAGATAATGGGATTTTTGGATCAAATACAAAATAAATTCCCAAGACTCGTCAGTTTGAAAAATCTTGGAAAAACGCACGAAAAACGACA
This sequence comes from Microlaimidae sp. YZB2_3, assembly GCA_030248175.1. NCBI lineage: Eukaryota > Metazoa > Nematoda > Chromadorea > Desmodorida > Microlaimidae > Microlaimidae sp. YZB2_3. The sequence goes on along the minus strand of JASAMX010023428.1, from coordinate 26,598 downwards.
AATTACAGCTGTGGAAGTATTATATACAAAAATTTTTGAACAAAAAATAGCATATCGTGATATTTATTAAAAAAATATCTGTTTGTGTTTACCCCACCATTATCTTATTTTATATGTTTGATGTGTGTTGATTCGTGCGACCAATTCGTTCAACAGCTTTGAGAAAAAGAATTTACACTACATGTAGTAAAACTATTATATTTAAATGAACAGAACTAATTATGTTTGTAATTTTTGTAGTAGCTTTTTCAAACATTTCAAAAAACTAAAGAAATGTTTTCTGTGGAAAGAAATAGCTTTTAGACTAAAGTTTTGTGTGCATTTTTCAGTACGGCTGTGCTTTTGCCATATCATTCCAATGTACACAAAAAATATTCAGAATGTTTCTCTAACAATGCATCTTTCAGCTGACGCGTTAAGCATCAAAATTCCTTATAATGAAATGAAATTATAGTGGTAATGAAAAAAAGCACATCAAACAAAATAATGAGATTGATTTTTAAAAAAAACACGGTGATTTAAACCATTTGGACGTGTGGTCAGAGTTACACTTTATCATCACGCGACTGACGATATTCGCTATGTAAGTCGTATTCACAAAACCGCTGGATCTTGCCACACCGGTTTTACGAACATCTCCACGACACTAAAGATCTAAAAATTTTTAGTTTTTGCTTAAAAAACTCGCAAATAGCTCTCACCCTAATTATTCTAGAAATTTTTTTTGAACGCCCACGAGGTCTCGACGGTTTTATGGAAATTAATAAGGTAACTGACTTAAATTCGGTTACCGGCTGTTATTTTGCCATGCTCAAAATTATATAAACTGCGTATGGCTATATAGATGACATGGCGATCTATCCACCCATACGCAATTGATTTCATAATTTTTTGCATGGCAAAAATAACAACGGTTGCCGAAATTAAGACTGGCCGAATTTAATTCAATTCCCCTATATGAGTTTGAAATAATTATTGACAACCGTATTTGGCTGGTTTTGTGAGACCCATTCGTGATTGTTTTCCATGTTAATATTGCGAGTAGAAATTAGTGATGTTCGACCTGAAATATTATATTTCGGAATTTCAGACTATTTAAAGCGATTACAATCCAGGACGTCGTCCTTAAAAATAAAGACTTTAATTTTTTATTTTTTAATTTATTTTCTTTGCATTACAATTTACTTTATTTTATCCTTATTTTTCATTTATTGTTAAGTTTTTCAATAAGTTGTGAAAATATTATAGTTGACAAAAAATTTTATACCCGCGTTGCGTTCTTCTTTAATTATTCTGGAAAATTATGAGAAAATATATATGAAAAATTACTAACAATAAAACATAACAAACAATAACCAAAATTAAGTCAGTTAATAGATTAACTAATGTGCTTAGTTTTGAAATGCAAAAAATGTTTTTTTCAGATAACCGGTGGAAATTCTTACCCAAACAAGCCAATAATTTGGATCGATGCGGGAATACATTCCAGAGAGTGGGCAGCACCACACACAACGCTATTTATTATCTATCAAGTTTGTTTTTAATTAATTATTAATTTTAAAAAAAAATTATTTTTTTAGCTTGTTTATCTATCTAATGTAAGCACATTATCATAATAATCATATTCAAAAAGTCTATGAATACGATATCTATATTTCCAGAAAATTTTTCAAATTGCTTTTTAATGGTGAAACACTATAGATTTGGATTATTTTTTCTAAAATTTAAATATAAAAATAAAAATATAAAATGTAGTCCAATTAATAAGCATAATTTTTTGAAATTAAAAAAACTTGTGACATCCGTTTATTTCCGAACCCCTTCCAAAAATTGTATTCCAAAAAAAGCATATTGCTCCAATTTCCAATAAATTTTTAGACAAAACTGTATTATCAATTTTTTATATTGCCCCTAACGGTATACATATCAACTTGTGTACATGTAAAATTTAGAATGATCCGCCAATAATGTTATTTACAAATAATAGGTCATAATCTCAACTTTTATTTTTACTGCATTTTTATCAAACAAAAATTATTATTTACGTGATACTTACTTAAAACAGGTCAAAACAAGGGTTTTCTACCTTAAATATGAATCAAGAACATTTTGTGATCATAAATTTAGAAGAAAGTTAAAAGTTTTCCATTAAAGCAATTTTAAGTTAGTTAGTATTGATAAGTCATATTCTTAGTCTCAAATATTATGATCCTGAGTATCCGAAAATAAAAATGGCACTCGAGTGTTATGGAGTTCATCCATTTAAATGATTAATTTCAGACTTATTTTACCTTAAAATATATTTTAAAGTATTCGTATCCACATTTTTGTTTTAAGTTATTCGCATTTTTAGGACTTTTTTCACTCTTTTTAGGGTTTCTATTTTTACTAATTACAAAATCCTCAATCAAAATTATCACTCATAATTGTTATATGATATTTCATTATTCGTGAAAATATTTCAAAAATAGGGTAAACTCTAAGGCTTTGATAATCGTTTGTATTATTAATCCATGCAGTAAAAGTAGCTGAATTATTTAAACTTCATTTAGCTTGCTAGTCGTTACGGATCTGACACTGAAATCACCAAATATGTAAACAAACTCAAGTGGGTTATTCTTCCTTTAGCGAATCCTGACGGTTACAAGATGACTTGGAGAAGCAGTAACCCTAAAGTATTTTCTAATAAAACTTAAAAAACTTGTTTTTTTTTTCAAATAATGTGTGTGTGTGTGTGTGTCTGTGTGTGTGTGTGTGTGTGTGTGTGTGTGTGTGTGTGTGTGTGTGTGTGTGTGTGTGTGTGTGTGTGTGTGTGTGTGTGTGTGTGTGTGTGTGTGTGTGTGTGTGTGTGTGTGTGTGTGTGTGTGTGTGTGTGTGTGTGTGTGTGTGTGTGTGTGTGTGTGCATGTGCGTGTGTGTGTGTGTGTGAGTCTGTGTTAATGTTTTTTCTGATATGCTGCAATTTAACAAAAAAAAAGTTTCTCCTTCTTCTTTATAACAATTAGTAAATTATAATTAATTTTTAGTTACATATTAAAAAAATTAATTGTGATAACTCATTATTTTTAAAGGACTATTTGCTTTTTCAGCGTAAAACTGTTGGAAATTGTATAGGAAAACTTTAAAGTATAGACTTGAACCACAAAATAGTTTTTTTTTAAAATCTAACATATAAAAGCAAGAATACATAATATATATAGAAGAATGTAGCACTTAGAATAGAATAGAATAGAATAGAATTTATTTTCCAGCAAGATACAATAGAAAAAATAAAATTTAAATCATTGTGTTACCAAAAAAAACAAACAATAAATAGAATAGTGTTAATGCAACCCAACTGAGTTACAATAACCAAAAAAGAAAATACATAACATTTAAACATTTAAACATTATTACACATAATATCACAAAAGAAGTCCTGGCTCGCTAGAAAAAAAAATGACTAAAGGCTTTAAATTTAAAGCTCTTTTCTTAGTCATTTGGCGTTCTAATAAAAGTTTATATCTGCTGTAAAGACTTTTTAAAATAACACAATGAAGTGGAGCTAACTTGAGCTTCACTAAGCAAGTTCCATTTATTTGTGACTCTATTAAAGAAACTATATTTCCTACAATTTATTCTGCAGTGTTTAACCTTTATTTTTTTGAATGCCCTCTGGTTGGATTTTCATTCAATAGAAAATATTTATCTGGGTATAAGTTTACAAAACCATTTATTATTTTAAATAAAATTTTGCTACTATGCTGGTTCCAACATAACACAAAACTGGCACGCCGGTGGGCACAGTTCCAGCACACTGTAATAAGTTATTTTGACTTCCTGGGATAAAATGACCCCCTTTCAAAATATCTCGAGCTAAAGTGTCTGTGATATCCCTTGTGATATTCCGTCCGTCTTGGGGTTTTTTTTTTATTTTTTTATTTTTTTTTTTTTTTATATTTTTTTCTAAATAATTTTTTTTTTATTTTTTTTTTTTATATTTTAATTTTTTTTTTTTAATTTTTTTTTTTTTAAAATTTAAATTTTTTTTTTTTTTTTTTTAAAAAAAACGTTTTTTTTTTTTTTTTTTTTTTTTTGTTTATTTTTTTTATAATTATGTTTGGTTTTGTTTTTGTTAATAAGAAATTTGTTGTTTTGTGTTATTTTGGTTTATATATTATGGTTGTGTGGTTTTTGTTGGTGTTGTGTTATATTTTTGGTTAGAGTGTTATTTGTTTGTTGGTTGTTTGTCTTTGTGTTTGTTTTTTTTTTATATATTTTTGTGTTTGTTTATTATTTTTTTTGTTTGAGTATTTTTGTTTATTAATTTTTGTGTGTTTGTTTTTTTGTGTAGTAAGAGTAGAACTCTTTTCTCTTAGGTATTTTCTCAATTGTAATTTTTATTTGTTATTTGGAATGGATTATTTAGAGGTCTTGAATATATTATGGTTAGTTTATATCTCTCTTTTTATAATCTTCTTGTTTTTTAATACTGTGTGTATTTCTTCGTTCTTACTTTCCTTCCTGTATGTTTACTTTCTTATCTTTTTTTTTAATATAATTCTATTGATTGCTTCCTCCACCAGTTTCTTTGCTTTTTCCATTTCTTCTTGTTTGTTCTTTGATTCTTCTAAGCCGGCAACTACTGGAATTGTGGAGTGTTCTCACTGTATTTCCGCTTTTTTCATTTGCTCTTCCATCCATGGTATTAGATCTTGAATAACTCTGGAGCAGATTTTTGCAATAGCGGCTTCATCAATATTGCCTGGAGGTTTTATACCAGCTTCCAGCTTTTCAACACGGCTCAGTAACTCATCACGCTGAGCTTCCAGTTCAGACACTCTGGCTCGTAATTGGTCATTTTCCTGGCTCGTAATTGGTCATTTTCCGCGTTGATAGAATACTTTCAGGTATGGTGTGTCATTGTTGGCTCCAAAGTTTTAACGTAAGTGGATCAATATTTATGTACAGATACAATAAAAAAACTATTAAATATTAAACACAATACATAGACAAAATAGGCAGGGAGACACCTTTAAAAAAAATATTTTACAAGAGAGTAATTTGTTAAAATTAAAATGTATTTTGTCACAAAATAAGATTTGTCATAATAAAACAGAAAAATATGGCCTGTGTGCGATCCAGTAGCAACACAGCTTTATTAATAGTGTAAGAAACAAAAAAACTTAGATTGCTAAAAAAATTGCTCAGAAGGCTGAGGCTTAGGCTTAGGCTTCAGCACTGATAATGAGCAATCACTTACTGAGTTTTGACAATTTATAACAAGTTCCTAAAGGTTTTAAGTGAATTGGTGGTAACCTGAGAGGCATTTAGAGAATTCCAATAGGGAATAGCTCGATAAGGAAAACAAAACTTTTTGGCATTAATTCTGCATTTTCAATTTTTAATTTAAAAGGGTGACCTCGAGTGTTTTGTGGGTTAAATTAAAAAAATCATTTGATTTGAGGCAAGATTTTCCATTAATTATTTTATATATTTCACACAGGTCAGTTTTAGTTCTTCTCACTGAAAGTTTCTCGAGTTTCAAAAAGGCTAATCTGTTTTCATAACTACAATAACCAAGACCACAGCATCTGAATAATCTTCTTGTGTAATATTTCTGAACTTTCTCTATTAAATTGACATCTTTCGTCAGATAAGGATTCCAAATTACACTTCCATATTCATGCAGTGGGCGAATATATAAGAAGTGGAGTTGTTAATGACTACTTTTAAAGAACGATTGGATAAAAACGCCTTGATCCAATTAAGAAAATTTCCTGTGACTTCATATTTTTCTAATTTGTACAAAAGTTTTTCATGAGAAATGGTGTCGAAAGCTTTGACAAAATCCAAATAAACCACATCTACAGATTTTTGTTTTTAAGAGCTAAGGTCCAATAATTTAATGCTTCAATTAGTTGTGTAACAGTTGAACTTTTATCCTTAAAACCATGTTGAAACCTAGACAAAATGTTATGGAAAAAGGAGAAAAGTTTGTCACAAACTAAACGCTCTATTGTCTTGCAACAATTAGAAGTTAAAGATTTAGGACGATAGTTTTCTTTTTCATTTTTTATTTTTTTTAAAATAGGAAAAACTAAAGCTATTAGCCAATCACTTGGAAGTTTTCCAGTTTCAAAAGATGTGTTAAAAATTTTGGCTAGTGGTTCAGCAATTACTTTGACTAAGCGCTTTAAAAAATAGGCAGGAATACAGTCAGGCGTTTTGGATAGCTTATTTGGCAATTTTTTTAAAGCTTTTAAAACATCTTTTGTTGAAAATTTCATACTAGTTAGTATTTTTATATTTTCCGGCTCAAAAGGTGGAAGATTACCATCATCATGAGTAAAGACGGAACTGAAATATTCAGCAAATATTTCAGCCTTTTCAGAATCTTCCACTGCATGAGTAGTCTTATTTCTGACCAGAGCTGGAATACAACTTTTTGACTTAATTTTTTGTTAACAAATTTGTAAAAACTTACTAGGTCTCCTCTATTAAGTGTTTGTTCTTCTAAAAAAATATGGTGCTTTTTGACTGCTTCTGCATATTTTTTATTAATCGATTTGTATTCCTCTTTAATGTTTCTGTCTTTTCGTTTATGCCAAAGTTTCAACTTCTTTTTTTGAAGTTTAATAATGTTTGCAGGTTATTTGGATTTTTTATTACTTTTACTAACAACTTTGGTTGGAACATGTAGGTTTATTCCTTCAAGAAGTTTGGATTTAAAACATTGCCATTTTTCTTCAACACTTTTGCAGTCTTTAAAAAGTTCATCCCAATTATGAGAAGCATAAAGTAAAAACATAGAATCATAGTCAGCTTTTTCAAAATTAGGAACAATTATAGCTGGTTGTTTATTTGTAACAGGAGATTTAAAATTAGCTTCAAATGCAAAAGTTATTGATAAATGGTCAGAGTTTAAAAAATTTGGCGCTGTTTCTACTGATCTAAATATTTCTACATCAGTAGTAAGAATTAAATCTAGATAGTTTGCCCCTCTTGTTGGGGATTGTACAAGCTGGCTTAAACCTAACTCACTGAATAAAACAAAATAGTTGTATTCATTTTGATAATTAGAAACTATATCCATATTGCCCCAATTAATTCCAGGGAGATTAAAATTGAAAATATTGAAATCTCCTGTAAGAATGACAGTTCCTTTAAAATCAAAAACAAGAAATCTTAAAAGTTCAAAAATAAAAGTATCTTCTATTTTAGAAGTTTGTGGGCATCTATAAAGACAAATGAGTCGGATATTAAAGTAATTAATTATTACATCACATGCTGTAATTTCAATTTCTGAATGTTTTGGTTTAATTTCTATTTGAAAAAACATGATACTTTTTCTTTATAAATGTAAGAACACCCCCATGGTTAGTTTTATTTGGTTTGTCATATCTAAGTATATGATAGGAATTCATTGGACCAAGTAAATTATTGGTAATTTCAGAAGAAAACCAGCTTTCAGTCACGAGGATAAAACCAAAAATTATTATAAGTTGTATCATTTCCAGAGGTCAAAACATTAAACTCTGGTAAGGAATTTCTTATACTTCTGGCATTACAGCATAATGCTTGAAGTACTGTGCTGCCAGTGGGTCGCAGAAACTCCTATGCAGTGTTTATTGTTTTTTCCTCAACAAAAATTTTTTTTGCATAGGTGTCATAAAAATGAAGGTCCCCCAAATTATCATACCGAATGTACACTTTTGACTCGGGGTGTTTCATTTTATGCAGTTTAAGGGTGTCAAGTAGTTTGGATTGAGTTGCCCTTTGGTCAATAGTTGGTGAAGGGCGAATGAACACTCCTTTAAACTTTGCATCTCCTTTCAAATTCCCGCCAGATCGTGTAATATGGTTGCGAACTGAGGTGCTGGACAATTTCACCTTCATTAATCTGGGTTTTGAACCCTTATAGTGTCTCATGCGAAAAAGGTCTAGTACTTGGGTATCACTTTCTTTTTTATTGTTTTTATTTAGTTTGTCTATTAGTTCCTTAACCAGTGCTGCATCATTATTGGATTCAGGTAGCTCTGTAACAACAGCAAATGGTTCATGCATTTTTTAGCATCTAGTTTAAAGGCATGGTCTTCAAACATATTGTTCAGCACTGGTATTAACTGTTTGATGACGTGCTGACAGACATTGGCCACGATGGCTGAAAAATCTTTAGACTGGGAGAGTAAACTAGGAGTATCCTTCAATTTTCTGACCCTGTTCTTCAGCTGCTTTTTCTCAGTAATCCAGGCATCCCTTTTTGTTTCAAGCTCAATAATTCTGACACGAAGCACATCAATTTCGGCTGAACTGGACTGGTTGCGGGTCCTTACAGGTGAAAGGCTCATTTTTGTTTTAACCTAAGTGGTTTGAGTTTCTTATTGAGCTAGGTATGTATCACCTTGTTTCACAACCAAATCGTGTGAATAATTATCTGGATCTTTTGTTTACAAAGGATAGAGAAAATTTCAATAATGTCACTGTTGCGCCCAGTTTTTCACAATCAGACCATGACACTATTTTATCTGAAATTAATCTTAAAATATTTGACAGTCCTAAAAATAAGATTCAAAACTAGATTACCTGATTTTTTAAAAGCAGATTATGATATGCTAAGTTTATACTTATCTACAATCAAGTGGAAAATTTTATTTGAGGAATGTGGCACAGTAGCAAATGCTTGGCAGAGATTCAAAGATATTTTGATGTTAGGAATCAATAGACACACCCCTCAAAAAAAAAAATTATTTACAAACAAGAAAAAATTATACAAAATCCAATACATAAAAAAACAACAAAATCAAAAAAAAACTTAATAAAATTAATAAGCGTAATATTGATGAAAAATCAAGACGAGAGTACAAAAAGATTTGCAAAGTATACAAAAATAAAGTTAGAGATTTTAAAACTAATATAAAAACAAAAATTTTAAATTCAGGGGGTTTAAACTATTTTTATAAATTTGTTAATAGTAAAATTAAAACAAAACGAACTATCCCACCAATTAAAAGAGACAATGGGACTTTTGTAACTGAAGACTTTGAAAAAGTTGAACTTTTTGGAAATTATTTTGCTTCCGTTTTTACTGGTGATGATAATACTTTACCAAATTTTAATCCACCAAATACTGGAGAGTTTGACAACATGGTATTTACCACAAAAAAGTATTTAAAGCTCTAAAAAAGCTCCTAAACAAATTGTCTCAAACATCTGACTGTTTTCCAGCCTACTTTTTTAAACGCTTGGCTTAAGTTATTGCTAAATCTTTGGCAATAATCTTTCAGATGTTCTTTGATTTTGGAGAATTGCCGCTTGATTGGAAAATAGCTTTAATAAACTTACTGTTTAAAAAAAGAAAATTATGGTCCTATTTCACTTACATCTTTTTCTTGTATGCTAATGGAACAGCTTGTCAATGAAGAACTTCTTGTCTTTTTCCATATCATTTTGTCAAGGTTTCAACATGGTTTTAAGGCAAAAAGTTCTACAATAACACAGTTGTTGGAAACTTTGAATGAGTGGAAGCAGGCACTAAAAAATAAACTTCTTATTAATGTCATTTATTTGGATTTTGCCAAGGCCTTTGACACAGTGTCACATCAAAAATTGTTATATAAGCTTGAAAAAAATGGTGTTTCTGGTAAATTTCTAAATGGATAAAATATTTTTTAGTTGGGCGGGAAATTAAAGTTATAATTAATGACTGAGTATCCAAATCATTTCCTGTAAAGAGTATAGTTCCTCAGGGTTCTGTTTTCGGTCCGTTTTTTTATTCTTATTTATATTAATGATATTGTTGATTGTGTTATATACTCACAAATCAGACTCTTTCCAGATAATATAAAGTTGTTTGCAAAATCTTCATTCAAAGATTACCACATTTAAACCTTAAGACTTTAAAAAGATTTAGATAGAATATACAGCTGGTCACAAGACTAACAATTGCAATTATCAGATCATAAATTTAAATTTCTTCATATTTAAAATCATAGCAAAGAGTTAATTTGTAAATATAAGCTTGGTAATAATGTACTTGCAACTACAGAATTGGTGCGTGACCCAAGTGTTTATATATCTCATGATATGAAATTTTTCTAAACACTGTGAAATCATCACAGCAAAAAAAGCAATGAGAGTGACATCACTTATTTTCAGAACATTCACTTCAAACTCCAGAAATAATCTTTTCAGAGCATATAAGTCCTATGTTAGACCAATTCTGGAGTATGCTAGTGCAGTTTGGAATCCTTATTTACAAAAAGATATAAACATTTGGAAAAAGTACAACAAAATTTTAGTAGGAGGTTGTTTCATAAATGCAAGTTGTTACCTGTTGGTTATGAACAAAAAATGGATTACCTAGGTTTATAAGTTATAATAACACCGCGATGGTACGTGGTGGTGTTATTAACAAATCCAATCATAACGCACTTATAAACTATAATTTTCATTTTCTTACCTTTAACGCTAATAATCAACAGTTTGAATTTACAAAAGATATTAAATTTAACACAAATAAATGTAATAAAGCAAACTGCTTAACGTGTTTGTATATCAATAATGAACATTTTATAACCTCATATTGCACTAAACGTAAATTTCTACCAAATATAAACAGTATACATAATTGCAAAGTTAAAAACATAATTTATGCAATATCGTGCAAAAGATGCGGGCTACAGTATATAGGAGAAAGCCAAAGGAGCTTACAACAGCGTTTCAACGAACATAGAAGAGATGTTAAAAGTAATGTTAAAGACAGTTTTCTAGTAAAACACTTTAATAATAATAAACACTCTGTTAATGACATGAATGTTTATATTTTAGAACACTGTAGGGATTTAGGTTCAGGAAATAAGCAAAATTTATTGCAACAAGAAGATTTTTGGATAAAAGCATTAAACACAGCATTTCCTTTTGGTCTTAATGATAAAATTAATGGCTACGGCATTATTTCTTCTGACAAAGATCCTCGTAATTACAAAAACAATCCCTATTTTTGTACAAAAATGCCTTCTGTTGTAGTAAAGAAAAGTAGAAATAAAAGGAAAGCACCAATAAAAAAGTTAATTACAATACCGTAAACAAAAGTATTGAAATTCTAAGCAAAACAAATGTCACGCCATTTGATATTTACAAAACGTTAAACACCATCTCACTTAAAAACTTCTTGGCATTATTGAATTGGTTGGAGACAGTACGTATTGATTATTGGATTAAATTAGGCGTAAAAGCTATGGCTGCTTATAGATTTAGGCATAAAGGCGCTGTTTAAATTCATTAAATAAATTTAACCCTATTTGTGATACCAATACAAAATCAGTCCACAACTGGATTATTTAGTTCTCCTTCAGTGTTAATGGTCTCCTCCACAATGGCAGTAAGTTTCGGCTGGTTTTCTAAATAGTCATTAGATTCCTCAAGACCAGCTATTACTGCCATTCTGGAATATTCACGTTGCGTCTTGGCTCTTTTGATCCGGTCTTCTATTCATTGTTGGAGCTCCTGAATCACTCTTGAACAAATCCTGGCAACTACTTTTTCATTAATGGTGGTAGCAGGCGCGCGTTGTTGGGAATTTTCCATGGTCTTAACACGATCTAGTAGCTGTCCTTGTTCTGACTCTAGGTCTGCTATTTTGGAACGCAGCATTTCCATTTCAGAATTTATTGATGTTTTCCTTGTGTTATGCGCCATGATATTAAAATAGTAATTAGACTTTACAAAAAATTTTAGCAAGTATACTCTTTTTTAAAATTTTTCTCTTCTCCAGAATCACAACAAAACCAAATGTTTAATTAGATTTTAATGTAAGTGGGTAAAAACCTTTAAAGCTGTAATTGCACTATACTAATTCGTGGTGTATTTTTTTATTGCATTTTAATTAATCCTAATCAATGTTTCAGATCACACTAAGGAAAAAAATAGTATAGCATTAAAAATTACTTCCTATCGGTTAATGAATTATTAACAAGAAAACTACTGGGATAAAATGAATACGTTTTTATACAACAATTTTTAAAATAAATCATTTTTCTAAACTGCTATTAAAAAGTAACTAGATATTACGCAATAGTGTATCAAAAACTTAAATTATAATTCTGGTTGAATTCTGAGAAATATTAAATGAATACTGTTTTTAAACGATATAAAATAATAAATAAATATTGTTTTACCAAGAATACATCAAATTTAATTAATAAAGAAAGGAAGAATGAGAAACGAAGAACAAAGTATTACACGCTGGCACCAAAAGATAAGCTTCTAATCGATGTCATATATTTGGATTTTTCCAAGACCTTAGACACCGTGTCACATCAAAATTATTATATAAGCTAGAAAAAATGATGTTTCTGGTAAATTTTTAAAATGGATAAACTAATTTTTAGTTTGGCGGAATAATAAAGTTGTATCCATATCATTTCCTGTAAAAAGTTCAGTTCCTCAGAATTCTGATTTGGGCCCATTTTGTTTTCTTATATATAATAATGATATTGTTGATTGTGTTCAGTACTCACAAATTAGGCTGTTTGCAAATAATATAAAGTTGCTTACAAAATCTTTATCTAAAGACTACCACATTCAAACCTGAAGATCTCAAGAAGATTTAGATAGAATATATAGCTGGTTGACTGGCAATTACAATCACCAGATAATAAATGTGAAGTTGTTCATATTCAAAATCATAGCAAAGAGTTAATTTGTAAATATAACCTTAGTAATGTACTTGCAACCACAGAATTGGTGCGTGACCTAGGTGTTTATATATCTCATGATATGAAATTTTCTAAACACTATAAAATCACAGCAAAAAAGTAATGAAAGTGACATCACTAGTTTTTAGAGCATTCAACTCAAACTTCTTTTCAGAGCGTATAAGTCCTTATGTTAGACCAATTCTGGAGTACGCTAGTGCAGTTTGGAACCTTTAAAACCTTTATTTACAAAAGGATACAAATATTTTTAAAAAAATCAACAAAATTTCACTAGGAGGTTGTTTTATAAATGAAAGTTGTTACCTGCTGGTTACGAACAAAGGCTAGATTACCTAGGTTTAAAAGGATTAAAGGACCAAAGAGACAAAGCATATTAAAAATACAACACCTGTTCTTTTTTATGATTTTATAAAAACCTTTTCGCAGCAAAAAATTCTTATTTGGGCATTTTTATATGGTCTTAAGATATTTGAACAAAAAAAAGTTACAAGGTTTTGGGGGCGCAGGATACTCATAGTCGTCAGCAAAGTTTTTCCCAAAAAATAGTTGAAATCAAAGACTAAAACTCCTTATTGCATTTTTAAGTGTTTTTTCTAACACACATCCTTTTTAGAAAGTTTAGTTTTTTTAAAATGAAAGTACAAAAACAACAGAAAAACCTTGGGTGAAAACATATGCAATTTATTGAAAAATGTTTAGTTCCTGTATAAAGTGTAACGCCCATATAAGCCATCCAATAAAATGCTTTCCAAATAGTTATTAAAATGGCACATCTCTTTGAGTTGATTCATTATTCATTAATTCGCGTGAATTGAAACGCATCTATTTATTTGCATGAATTTAGATAAATTAAGTTAATAAAACATGTACTTTATTATAATTGGCATAATTTAACAGAACAACATAAATTTAAAATAAAAATGCCAATTAAATGGACTCAATTCTTGTTGCTTTAATGGCATATTTAACGAGGCTTTATATTCACCACTCTCTTTAAAAGTGATTGGTTAAAATAACGTACTCTCTGTTTTTTTTAGCGATACTAGAAAAAAGTTGACAAAAATTTTTTTGTTTGCGATCTTATAACTTTTGAACGCGCCGCAATCAAAATGCAAATATCTCGCGTTAAGGTCCTTGTACTTTTGGCTACCTCCTGAAAAAAAAATTTTTTCAAAAATTTTGGGGGGTTAGCCCCAAAATTGGTGAAATTTACGGTCGATTTTTTTCGGTCAAATTTCTAACTTTTTACTATATGGGGCTTTACGTCTGAAAATTTTTTGGCAGATTGCCCATACTTTTCTGAGCTCAAAAATATATAATTTGTTAGGGGTAACCTACCTGGGTCGGGTACCCTGAGAGATTAAAGGGGGTCAATTTCACGATTTTTGCTAAAAATCTTTGTATGGGGGACACCAAATGCATATTTTGGCATCATGATCAAAAACTGTTAGAGCCACAGGCCTGAGACCGGTGGGAATTTATGCGGAAATTTAAGTCCGACATTTTGGTGATAGTCTCAAAAAATCTTGATGCCCTAAGGCACTGCAATAGCTGACCCCTAAAAATAAAACTTTTGACACAGCCCCTTTACATAGGCGAGTAATATATCATTTTAAAGCTCTCGCCTTTAAAAAAAGTTTAATCTAAATAGTCGGGTAACCAAAATACAGACCCCTTTTTACCCCCAAAATTAGTAAGGGGTGATTTTTTTGTTTTTATTATTTATAAGCCGTGTTTATATTCGTTTGAAATTTCTATGCGTGCTGATTTCAAAAATATTAATTTTAGACTAAAATTTTTTATGGTTACCCGGTTACATACCCCCAAATACCCCCAATTTTGAAAAATGAAAATTTTGGTATTTTTTCATTTTAAGTGACATGTTTATACTCATATGAAAGCTCTCGACGCACTGATTTTAAAAATATATGTTTTTTTTTAATTTTCTTCAGTGGTTATCCTTTTTTGCACCCATCAATGTACCTATTAAAATTCTTAAGAGGTGATTTTATTATAATACCCTCATGTTTATACTCATATCAAAGCTCTCGACACGCTGATGTAAAAAAAATTATTTTCAACTCGATTTACCCAATGGTTACCATTTTTACAACCAAAATGTACCCCCAAAATTTTTAGGGGGTCTTTTTTATATATTTATTATAATACCCTCATGTGTGTACTCATATAAAAGCTTTAGACACGCTGATGTTAAAAATATAAATTTCAACTCGATTCACCCAATGGTTACCATATTTACAACCCATAATGTACCCCCAAAAATTTTTAGGGGGTACATTATGGGTGATAAAAATGCTAACCATAGGGTGAATCGAGTTGAAATTTATATTTTTGGGATAAGCGGGTCTAAAGCTTTGATATGAGTATAAACATGAGGGTATTATAATAAATATATAAAAAAGACCCCCCAAAATTTTTGGGATACATTATGGGTTGTAAAAATGGTAACCATTAGATGAATCGATTTGAAATTTATATTTTTGGGATAAGCGTGTCTAAAGCTTTGATATGAGTATAAACATGAGGGTATTATAATAAATATATAAAAAAGACCCCCTAAAATTTTTGGGGGTACATTATGGGTTGTAAAAATCTTAACCATTAGATAATTCGAGTTGAAATTTATATTTTTGGGATAAGCGTGTCTAAAGCTTTGATATGAGTATAAACATCAGAGTATTATAATAAATATATAAAAAAGACCCCCCAAAAATTTTTGGGGGTAAATTATGGGTTTTAAAAATGGTAACCATTGGGTGAATCGAGTTAAAATTTATATTTTTGGGATAAGCGTGTCTAAAGCTTTGATATGAGTATAAACATGAGGGTATTATAATAAATATATAAAAAAGACCCCCTAAAAATTTTTCGGGGTACATTTTGTTTGTAAAAATGCTAACCATTGGGTAAATCGAGTTGAAAATAATTTTTTTTACATCAGCGTGTTGAGAGCTTTGATATGAGTATAAACATGAGGGTATTATAATAAAATCACCTCTTAAGAATTTTAGGGGGTACATTGATGGGTGCAAAAATGGGTAACCACTGAAGAAAATTAAAAAAACCATATATTTTTGAAATCAGCGCGTCGAGATATTTCATATGAGTATAAACATGTCACTTAAAATAAAAAAATGACAAAATTACTATTTTTCAAAATTGGGGGTATTTAGGGGTATGTAACCGGGTAACTATAAAAAATTTAAGTCTAAAATTAAAATTTTTAAAATCAGCACGCATAGAGCTTTCAAACGAATATAAATAAGGCTTATAAATAATAAAAACAAAAAAATCACCCCTTACTAATTTTGGGGTACAAAGGGGTCTGTATTTTGGTTACTCAACTATTTAGAGCAAATTTTTTTATATTTTTTTAATCAGGAAGGCAAGAGCTTTAAAATGATGTATTACTCGCCTATGTAGAGGGCTGTGTCAAAAGTTTTATTTTTAAGGGTCAGCCATTGCAGTGGCTTAGGACATCAAGATTTTTTTAAGACTATCACCAAAATGTCGAACTTAAATTTCCGCATAAATCCCCCCCGGTCTCAGGCCTGTGGCTCTAACAGTTTTTAATCATGATGCTAAAATATGCATTTAGTGTCCCCCATACAAAGATTTTTAGCAAAAATCGTGAAATTGACCCCCTTTAACCTCTCAGGGTACCCGACCCAGGTAGGTTACCCCTAACAAATTATATATTTTTAAACTCAGAAAAGTATGGGCAATCTGCAAAAAAATTTTCAGACGTAAAGCCCCATATGGTAAAAAGTTAGAAATTTGGCCGAAAAAAATCGACCATAAATTTTGGCAATTTTGGGGCTAACCCCCCAAAATTTTTGAAAAAAATTTTTTTTCAGGAGGTAGCCAAAAGTACAAGGACCTTAACGCGAGATATTTGCATATTGATCGCGGCGCGTTCAAAAGTTATAAGACCGCAAACAAAAAATTTTTTGTCAACTTTTTCCAGTATCAATAAAAAAAAGACAGAGAGTAGAAATAAATAAGTTTTTACGAATTTTTTAACGGGAAGGGATCCGCTCACTTAATTAGTAACTTTTACGATT
Organism: Microlaimidae sp. YZB2_3; assembly: GCA_030248175.1. Taxonomy (NCBI): domain Eukaryota; kingdom Metazoa; phylum Nematoda; class Chromadorea; order Desmodorida; family Microlaimidae; species Microlaimidae sp. YZB2_3. The sequence goes on along the minus strand of JASAMX010023428.1, from coordinate 9,816 downwards.
TTTTTATTTATCACAGGTCTATTAAAAAATTAGTGGAACTCCTGTCTTACAATAAAATTTTTCCAATAAAACTCCGTTTAAACGATACATAGCATAGATCATAAAGCATAAATACATAAAACAAGAATTTATAATACTTAACAAGCATAATAAATTAAAAATTCAAAACAATAGTTTTAACTTTCAAATTTTATTTTTGGGGGGGGGAGAAATTTCTCGCCGATTTTCTTTTTTTTTTTTTTTTTGGGGGAAAAAGTGTTTTGGTTCTTTCTTTGTTTTTAGAAAAATTTTTCCTTCTTCTGTCTTCCTTATTTTTTTAACGAAAGTGCGAATTTCACACTTAAAAAAAAATAAAGTGTTGCAAAAACTTAAAATCCCTAGCAGAAAATTTTACACACTTCAAACTAAGGATTTAAAGTCAGTGCACACACAAGCAATTTCTGACATCTTAATTCCATAGAAATCATCAGCGCCTTTGGAGTATTTTCTTTGTAAAGTAATTTTGTTTTAGCAACAGCGAAGAATTTTTAATATTTCCAACAAAATATTCTCACAAGTTTGTTATATTTAGAACAAAATCAAAGGGAACGTCGCGTGGCAAATATTAAAACTTTAAAAACAGTCGGATTAAATTGGCCGAACTTTATTTTCATGTTTTAAAACAATTATTTTTGTTAATAATAAACATAAAACAAAAAAATGAAGGTTAAAAGAATTCGAATCCAGTTATACATAGGATTTGATGATTTTCGTAGAGTATATGTATATAAAAGTCAAACAAATAACAAACTACTGGTAAACCTAATTATAAAATAGAAAACCGCCGCACGAGACAAAACTGTATGTTTAACATGTAAAGAGCAATTATCAATTTCAACGAGATTTTTCTAAGTTAATTTAACGAATTTTTTCGTTCAATCAACTAATATTATAGCAACACTTTTCTTACCTACTTATTTCGTTAATTTAATCAAAATGTGATTCATGACTTTTTTTTCAACGAATTTTTTAGGGCCACTTTTTAGAGAGCACTTACGCCTCCTTTAATAAAGTATAATTTATTTTTATTTTTTAGGATTAAGTTTACAATTAAGATAAGTAGCTTGGACTAATTGTGAGCGTGAGCTTGAGCCTGAGATTTATTGTGAGCTTGAGTTTGAGCTTAGTACTCACAATTAAATATATGTGAGTACCAATTGTATTGACCATATGTGAGCAGCTCAATGCATCCCAAGACATATGGAAAAAAACCGTTCATAATAAATACGGTTTATATTTTTTAGCTGTATTCTTTGTTTGTTATTGTTTTTGTCCAAATAACATATGAGCCAAATAACAAAACAAACTGCAATTTTACCTGCTTATCCTACTGAAAGTGACTTGACATTCTTTGATTTATAAATTTCGTCCTTTAAGAAACAACATTTAAAAAACTCAATAGGCCCTCTCGATTAATACCTTCCTGATCTCTTTCCTTTAAATACCTGCAGCTCTGAATTTCCGCATTTTTTTTTAACTTAGAATATGTTTTATTCTATTCGCATTTAGAACCATTTTTATCGTTTTCAATAAATTTTGAAAAAATAATAAAAATAGCAAAAAAATCTATGGCTTAGTCTATTTATTTATGTAATTAGCACAAAAATAGTGCAAAACATTGGTTTGCTCTGGAGCTTCAAAAAACAGCGCTGCTCCAAAGCTTGGAGCTTAGGGAAACATCACTGTCAGAATATTCTTTTGTCTATTTTTATTCGTGTTTTTATTGTTCTGTTTTGTATATATTTTTATTTATGGTTTTATTCAATAAAGAATCATAAAAAATAGTGTGGTTTGATCACCAAATGCAAATGCAAAAATACCTTTATTTCAAAATTTTTGAGAATTAATAAGCAGCTATGCAGATTCTTCTACAGTGTTGTTTTTTTTTGAAAGAAAATTTTTTGGGAAATTTTTAAAATTTTATTTTGTTTCAGTTCTGCGTTTAAAAAACGCGTTATGTTTTAAGTTTTTTCTGTTGTGTGTTATACTTTTTGCTTTTAGACTCAGAATTAGATTAACATTCTATTTTTTGATTTTTAAAATGATGATTTTTTTAAAAGCCTTTGATTTACAGTTTATTACCTCAAGTTTAATTATATGTAGTTAAAATTTAGTAAAGAAAAATCTTGTGTTTTATCGCGAATAACGATTTATCGAAACCGTCGGTTTTTTTAAGGCGTAAACAAAAGTTTGGTTCAAATGATTTTAAAACAATAACTTCACTAATTTAAAAAAACTTCTTTAAATAATAAGTCATTTATCCCAGCTTTCATTTACTTGACTCTGAGTTCCCATGTTACCCTAAGGGAGATAAGGCGGGTGAGAGGGAGGGGGGGGGTGGGCTAAACATCCGATGAAGGAAGGGGCTAAAATGACCGGGAGGTAAGAATATCCCAGAATTACGCAAACTATTTCACCCCCCCCATTTTCACCTACATAAACTGAAAAATGATTATATTTTTCTGGTCAAGGAAGTTATCAAAAACGAGTATTCAAATTGTGAACTGGAGTTTCAAAAACAATGGTTTGCTTCTTAGACAAAATTACAGATTTTGGATTAAATGATTTGCATAAAAAAAATCAAATTGCTGCCAGAAATGCGTTTCATCTGTTGGCGCAATTCAAATTTAATAATCTACAAAAAATTTCCCGAAATTATCAATGCGCAAGAATAGAACCCTGTAACACTGGCATTAAAACAGAAACTGACCAAACTTTATTAATGGTTGAAGGCACCTGCTTATGTTTAAAACAAAATGAAATCAAAGCCCAATCACGACAGACAAAAAATTTTAAACACTACAGGTGTCTGATTTTTTGTGTTCCTGTTTCAAAATGGATGATCAATAAAAAAAGCTGTTCTTTTAACTATGAGAAAAGATATCGCTTACTTGCTGCATTTAAGCAGAGGTTATTTGCACACACCACATGAGTCATTTCTACCATTTTTACAAAAAATCAATAGATGTGTTGTATACCACACTACCCCAGCAGCTATAAAAAAATAGGAAATTGTCAATAAAATTGACAAAAACTATGAAATCTAAAAAGGCCAAAAAATTGAGCTATTTAAAGAGTTTTTGCTAATTTCGTTTAAACGATGCAATTGCGCAAAGGTAAGCCAAAAAAATACCGGTAGAAATCCTGTCAGAACTTCTAAAAACGGTATTTGAAATATGGACACGTGTTATTTGTCACTGTTGTATTAAATAATCATTTGTAATTTACTTTCATAAATTAAATAAAGCTAAAAAACAAGCTCTTGCTAAGTCTGGACAAATTTTTGGAGATTCTATGTACTCACTTGATTATAAAAAAAGTGACTATTTTAAGGTACGGCAGACAGTTTTTAATGTGTCACTTTTGTTTTGTAATGGATTATAGTTTGTTTTTCAAAGCTTAAATGTGTTTTTTTATTGAATGATATGTTTTAGGTTTCTTTGCAACATTCAAGTTTTTATTACAAGTTTTTATTATTCAAATTACTTTATCCCCATAAAGACGGCTTTTGAACATGCTTTCAAAAAACTGGACGCAAGTAGGAGGCAGGTAAAACTACCTCAGAGGCAGCATATAGGCAGGGTCGAGGCAGGTAGGAGGTAGGACGGAGGCAAGTAAAACTGCCTTGGAGGCAGGTAGGAGGCAGGTGACTCTACCTCCTATGTTGAAGCATATGCAGGTTATGAAGCCAGTAGGAGGCCAGTAGGAGGCAGCTAAAACTGCCAGAGATAATAAAGCACATATAAGGCAGAGTGGAGGTAACCCAGAAGCAGGTATGAGGTAGAAAATTTTTCGAAGGAGGCAGGCAGAAGTCAGCTAAAAACCGTTTTTCCCGATTCAGGCTACCCATCCTTAGGGGTTATTTTTTCAATGGGTATATTTTATTTGTGTTAAGTTTATTCAATAAAACATTCATAATATAATAATACAATGACTATTTGCAATTAACAGATAGGTAAGGGTCATAATATAATAATACCATGACTATTTGCAATTAACAGATAGGTAAGGGTCATATGTGTCTAACCTACTGGGACTTAAAACCCCATGGTAATGAATAAATTTAATTATGACTTAGAGGCATACAAGTGGATAAATTAGTTCCTAAAAAAGAAGGTTGTGGGTTCGATTTTTAAGTAAGTCCAAATAAGAGGAGGGGGGATTGAGGTAAGTCAAAAAAAAGGAAGATGAGCTGTTTTGAAATCACTAAATGCTTTAAAATCTTAAAAAAACTTAAATAGAAAGTGAAAAACTAATTCTATGAAACAAACTTTTATCAGATTATTTGGTGTTAAATTTACCAAAAAAACGTTGAAATTTTATTAAAAATTATATAATGGAAATACTTCCCGCCCCCAAAATCCCAATTACTACCGACACCCGCCTAAGCTTTTGGGGTAGCCCAGAACCCCTACCTCCTAAAGTGGAGAGTCCTCCAAGTACTAACACACTAAGCATGGGGTATTTGAGGTATACCCCAAAAAGAGTTTTGCGACACCCCCCAAAATTACAGGGGAATATCCCCCACTTGCCAAAAATTTAAAAGTCTGCCCACCTATGATTAACATTAAAAATTTCTGAAATAAAAGCAAAAATATATAATATAAGGAAAATGTGCAACTCCTCCTTTGTAAAAAATGGCAATCACATATAGACAAGTTCTGAATAAGCAACGTTTAAGGCTGGTTCATACTTATGACAAAACGTCCTTTGGATTTTGTTCAAAGGACAACATTAGAAAAGTCAAAACGTTTTTTGGACAAGCCAAACCGTCCTTTGGATTTTTTTTTTGACAAAGTATAAACGCTACTTGAAATTTGTCGTTTGGACAAGGTCCAAAGGACAAAATCCAAAGAAAAAAGTCCAAAAGACAAAGTCCAAAGGACGTTTTAACGCTATATTTTGTCATAAATATGAACCAGCCTGTTTTTTATGAATTGTTTGTTTTTTTAGAAACATTTCCTGAGTTAAATTTGCCTATCTTAAATCTTTTTCATACTCGTTAAATAGTCCATCCAATGATTTACATTTATTACTATTCAATTTTTTTGTTTTGAAACCTTTTTTGTTTCTTGATTTTTAATAATTAATTAACGTGTACTATGTCCGGCCCACCAGTGTGCCAGTTTTGGCACACCGGTGTGCTAGAACTGACCCACCAGTGGGCCTGAACTGGCACACCGGTGTGCAAAAACTGGCCCACTGGTGTGTCAGACTTGGTGCACTGGTATTCTAGTTTTGCGTTATGTTGGAACCAGTAGAATAGGAAAAGTTTGTACTAAGTGGTACATTCTTTACTATATATATTATGTATTCTTAGTAAAACAATAAAAACGATTGTTTTGATAAGTTTTTTATTGTTAACCTAACATAGTGATGTAAAAGATTTTTAATAAAATAATAGCTTTTCAAAATACAAACATGTTCATGTTTTTTGATTTGGCACTAAAGCTACAATAAAGAAGATTTTAAACCTTTCATAGTAAAGCAAAGGCGCGGCTAAAATGAAGTTTCTTGGCGACACACCCCCTAATATGTATATAGTTCCTCTGTAACAAGACATATACTGTATTTTAGTTTTTTCAGAAGGCAGTTGATTTTACAAAAATGCACAATTATTTTTTATTGTTTGTCTTGATTTTGTTTCTAACTACACATTGTGAATCAAGTGGAATTTCAGAAGTTTTTAAAAAAATTCAAAAACGGTATGATGAAGGTAAGTATGTTTAATAAGATTTTATAAAAAAATGTAGGACAAAATTTTAGATTGTTTGTAAAACAATAACTGTCTTTAAAGGTGCGGTACAAGTTAATTTTTTTGTTTTTAATTTTGGTGATTTTTTGTGAAAACCTTACATCTGTTCCCAATAAACTATAAAAATTTTAATCAAAATATCTCCAGTGGTTTAGGAAATATGACCCCAAAGAATGACGTTTTTTAATAATTCTGACTTAAAACATTGCTCAAATTGTATAACAATTTAAAGTACTCAATATTCAATTAAAGAAATGGCCTATTGTTTCCTTAATTTTATAACTTGATTGCTGAGATTCGTACAGCATTTGTCAAAATATTAACAAAAACAACTGTAGCGGGGGAGATGGCCCTCATAACCTATTCTAAACCCCCAGTTCAAAGTTGCAATTTTTTATTTTTTAAGTTCCAAATGGGCACTTTTTTGGTTAAAAACTACCTAAAATTTTTTGTAAAATAGGTAAAAGGTAGTGTTAAAAAACTTGTAAAAATGTGTAAAATAATGTTAAAACATTCGTTTTGTTTTTAAAAGAGTTATTTCTTCTTGCTTCTCGCTTCAGAGTTGCTTCAGTAGCTGTGTTGTCAATCAGCCATCTTGAGCTGTTATGTCAAAAACTCAAGGTGGCTGTGTGTGCGTTTACCATTTCAATTACACACGCACACTCTCAATCTGGGCGGTGTATTACATGCTAAAAAAATCAAAGGCGCATTGCGCTCTCCCTCCTGTCTCGCTGATGTGGCTTCACTGCGAATCAGCCAATAAGCGACCTTGGATCTCGCCACATGGTGGTGGGGGAATATTTTTCAAATATTTGGCATAGTTGGAATTCTTGTGTAACTAGATAAAAAGACCAAAAAGAAACTGTTCAAGTTAAATAAGCAATTTAATAGAATTTTACTTAAAGCTAAAGTCTTTCAGAATAAAATTAAGGGCCTCCAGACGCCCAAGATCCAGCCGGGTGCTCTGGTGCCCCTGACAAATGGACATGTTGTCAAGATGAAATGAATGAAAGGCAAGATATAGACTTAGCAGTTCAGGAGCGTAAAAAGGAAGTGGTAAGGGCAGCCTCTGCAGCAGTGCAAGACATTGAGTTGGGTACCTGATGAGGGTGCAAGGCCGCTTGGCGATCAAGGTATCCTGGGTAACCAGACCAGCACCACCTGGAAAGCAGTACCGCCGCCCATCTTTGCAGAACCTGAGGGTGCAGCCATTCAAACAAAGGCTGCCCTTCCGGTAGCATCAGGCTGCGCTTCCTTCCGCAATAGCATCAGAACGCAGCTGGGGTGGTGACCAATCTGCCCTCTGTGGATACTAAACCTGGGGAAGTGCCGATTAACCATCCCATGGTTGTATGACAGGGACAGGCTGCAACTATAGATCAAGATACTCCTGGGATGGACATGGAAAAGATAACCAAAATGTTTGCCAAGTGTATGTCAGCCATTATAGATACTCAGGAACTGACTGCAAAAATAGAGGACATAGTAGCGGAACTTGGGGCTCATAAAAATAAGGCCTCAAAATCCTCACCAAATTAGAAAAAAGGGATAAAACCCGCCTTGTCTGGGTGAAAAAGGTCAAAATCAAAAGTGATAACTAGGAGGAAGAAGTAAATTTTGCAAAGTTACGACAACAGATTAGAAACCGGACAATGAAAGCCCAGTCACAAAAAGAGGGGTACAGGTCTCCTCAATAAAAACTGATCAAAGTCAAGTACTCTCGATTAAAGGGACTAAGTTCACCGGATAAAAATCATCTGTCCCTTTCAGTGCGTCACTTAAGAGATTTAATCAGGTTATAAATTATGCAGGGGTACCTCCTTGGGACAGGGTTCATTACATCCCACCACTACTTAGTGGAATTGCAGAAAATGGGTATGACAATCTTATTCCAAAAATACAGAATGACTATGATGCGTTAACAGAAAATTTGCTTTAAAAATTTTACAATATTATGGGAACTGTGGCGGACCAGCTGCATAGTCGTGTAAAGCTTGTGGGTGAGTCCGTGGAAGATTATTCCACTTAAATCTCTCAGTTGGTCCATGTTGCCTTTTTGACGCAAAGGAATAATACTTGCCAACAAAAAGAGAATCAAATTTGGGACTTTTGGGGTGGTCTGTTACAACCCATTAAGGACCAGTTCAATATAATGGACCAACCCTTGACATTTGATGACGCCATAAAATATGCAGTATGGCTGACAACGTGATAAAGGCCAAAAAAGAATAAAAACGCGGTGGTAGCTTACGTAGGTCTGGTCAAGGATGAATATGAAGAAGAAGAGAGAGAGCCTGGTAATTCCAAAAATAATCACCAAAATAAGAACGAGAATAAGTCAAAACCAAAAGCACCCACGTCCTAGGACGTGCAGGCTACAAAAAGCGAAGGTGATTTGGGTGCTAAGCAAGAGGCTGAACTGGCTCTCCCGGTAAAGTGGGTTGAAATGGACTGCTGGACGGCTAGTGGCCAGCCTATTTGCGACTATTGTAAGAAACCCAGACACTACGCACGTGACTGTTTATCACAACTTAGGGACATGAATAAGGGTAGATATCCTTGTGGGTGGAGAGGATCCCAAGGGGGTTATTTTAACAATCAACCCCAGGGTAGAGCAGTACCATACACAGGACCTCCTCCTCACAACTTGGGACCCTCGCCCAGGGAACTACCTACTATCCAAAGAACGCGCCATATGGGTATCACTATGATAACTATGGCTCAAGTAATCAACATTATGGTTCTAACAATGTGAGACAAAATGGCGGTATTAATAAAAATAATAATGTCAGTAATAAATCACCAAAACCTCCACCAAACACTAGTGCCACAAAACTTACCATGGCCAGGGTAAAAGGGTTATCATCATTGGGGATTTTGACATATGCAGGGCCACATTGACCCCTACTATTGCTATGACATACAGACACACCATGTTGTTCGAACCTGAGGAAGAGGAGGATAAGCTTGAGGCTCTTCTACTAGAGGAGAATTCTAGCACTGCTGGGATCTTGAAAGCCGCTTTGGTAAATCTTCAGCAATGTTGACTTTCTTGATAATCCCAAACACTGCTGGATATGGATTCCAGTAATATTTGAAGCAACTGGCAAGCAGCAATCTATTTTATATAATATTTTTTTAGGAAATTCCCTAAACCGGGGGATTATATAAAAAGTAGGGCTTTCTTTTGTAATTTTTGTGTGCACGTTCCCAGTCAAATTGGATTTAAGATTTAAGATTTAAGATTTATTTTCCAGTAAAGTACAAATGACAAATTATACATAGTTAATAGTAAGTACATAATGTGCAACCCAGTTGAGTTACACTACATGGTTAGAAACAAAAACAAAATAGAAACATTTTGTATATTATCACAGAGAAAACCTGGCTGCCTTACTAGAAAAAAAATGACTAAAGGCTTTAGATATAAAGCTCTTCTTTTAGTCATATCTGGTTATCTCAAGCAAAGATTTTTTAAAAAGATGCAATGTTTTGGCATTAACTTGTTTTTCATTCAGTGAGTTCCATTTTTTTGGGACTCTATTAAAAAAACTGTGCTTTCTACAATTAATTCTACAGTGTTCTATCTTTAACTTTTTGGAATGACCCCTTGTTTGATTTGTATTCAGATGGAAGTATTTATTAAAGTCTATATTTACCAATCTATTTATTATCTTAAATGTTTCAATCATATCTGCTTTTTCTCTACGTTTTTCCAAAGTTTCTAGATTGAGTAGACTTAACCTGCTGTTGTACCCATAGTCTTTCAAGTTACAGATTTTGAAAACTCTTTTTGTAAAGACACGTTGGACTTTTTCCACAAGGTATTTGTCTTTAATCAGATAGGGACTCCAAACAGCACTTGCATATTCAACTGTAGGACGTACAAAACATTTATAGGCAATAAGATAATTTTTTACAGATTGTGATTTAAAAACATCTAAAAATTAAACTGGCTGTTCTCATGGCTTTACTAGCTATTTTTTGACAATGAGAAGAAAACTTTAAATCATTGCTTATGT
>JASAMX010023426.1:0-29364 GCA_030248175.1 Microlaimidae sp. YZB2_3 | reverse complement strand
TTTGTAGTTGTTCTTCTCAACATACGTATTGCTCTATATTTTGTTTTTACAATATCAATATATAGGGTAACTGACTTAATTTCGGCCACCTTTTTTTATTTTTTTGAATAAGTTTTTTCCGTCTTTTTCAATCAAGCCAAAATTTGGCCTAAAAATCAAACAATAGCTATATTTGTTATTCCAGTGCAAAATTTGAATATTTCTGTTACACTTAAAAATCAGTGAAGGTTTAAATTATTTTTTTAAAGTGGCCGAAATTAAGGCGCGTGCCATTTATTTCGGCCACCTACAAAAAACTGGCCATAACTATTGCTTAAACGAACAATAAAAATTTCTAAAGGTTGCAAATTTATCCTTAGGTATTGTTCTTGGTACATATAACTTAATTTTTCCCGTTTGCAAACTTTAATAGTTATTAGCAAGACTTTAAATAATTATGTCAAAACCTTAAAAAAACAAGTTTTAATAACTTGTATTTTTTTTCAATTTTTATTTTTGGCTTAAAAAACGTCAAAACAAAGTCAAACGAGCAAAAAAAATTCTTTATAAATATGGTAGTACAATGATATTTAAAAACAGCAAAAACGGCAGGTTCTTTCACCTAAATTTTAAGGTGGCCGAAATTAACGGAATCTTAAAATGCGCAGTTAGTTAAACGCATTGCAAAATAATTTTGAAGAAAATATCAAAACATGAAAATTAACAATTTTGAGCCTTAAATAGAAGATATTTTAAGGTTATATACTGCTTCGTTCTAAATATGATGCATTTTAAACACAAAGCAAAAATTAAGAAAATCATAAAAAATTCACTTTTTGTATGAAAATGTTGATAATGTAGAATAATAAAAATAAAAAACTTTCGCAAAAACACTTTATTCAACATTAATCCAGTTACTTTTGTGCTAGTTCTTTTGTGTTTTAAAAATAAGCCAATTTTCTAACACCCTAAATTGGTGGCCGAAATTAAGGCGTGGCCGAAATTAAGTCAGTTACCCTAATTATAAATTGACGATTTCGTTAGCAAGATTTGTTGGCTTTTTAAAGTGCATATATAATTATTTTGATGCTGACCATAGTACATTATTTTCTCTAATCCGTGTTGTGTTGGCAGCGTCTCATGCACCTGTTTTTGCTTAGATGGGATGATGTGGGGACGTGACATTCGGTTTGAAAAAAATAATTAAGGGAATTAATTGGTTTGCCAAGTTTATTTCCTTAGTTACTTTTACTTTTTTGTTGGAAAATGTCGTTTTTTTTATGTTTGTTTAATCAATCTGTGACCAGGGATGAATAATTCGAAACATAGCCTGGTGGAATTTTAGAGGTTCCAATTTTTTACCGATCAAAAATATCCTGTTTATATTAATGTATAATATAATACTCAAAAAAGTCAAGTCGTATATTTTTCTCGGCATGTTGTTCTGGAACGAAGGACTTAAAATTGAAAAAGGCATCTTTACTACATTTTTAATTTTGTAAATACATTTTGATTTTTCCGTATTGTATTTTGATTTTAACATGAAAATAAGCATAGGTGGGCAGCCTCCCGGATTGGGGAGTATATCCGACCCCCAAAATTTAATAGGAGGGGGGGATGTTCCAAAATTTTTTTGGGGGTATACCTCAAATACCCCATTTTAGCGTTTTTAGTACTGGGACGCCCCAAAATTCTCAAATTTTTAGGGGGAAGGGTGTCCGGGGTACCCCCAAATTTTAGGGAGATGTCGGCTATAATCGGGATTTTTTTGGGCGGGGGTTATAACAACCCCCAAGCCCCCTCCCGCCCACCTATGAAAATAAGTAAAGAACGTTATTTTTGTAAAAAAATTAATATGTTTTATTGCATTGCATTTTTTGGCTTTTTATTTCACTTTTTGTTTTTTTCATTAAAAAAACTTTTAAATTTTAAAATAAAATTTTAAAAGTAGGTAAAAGTCAGTTTGTTTCGTTTTTGTCAATGCTGCGAAAATCAGTGCGTTCGTGCGTGTGTGCATATATGAGAAAAAATTGAATAAAATCATGGAACCCACAACCCACGTTCATAAATGAACACGGTCAAAAAGCTAGGGGGGTGTTTACCCCGGGTAAATGAAATTTCAAAATCTAGGAGGGGGTCCTAGGGGGGGGTCGAACCCCCCTAGTTTTCTAGGGGGTCGATCCGGGGTGGAAGATTTCAAAACCTAGAGGGAGGTCAGGTGGGGTCCGATTTCAAATTTTAAATATTTAATAATAGTTTTTTTATAAGATAATACTACATAAATTATTAAATAAAAAGCAATATTTAGGTATAAAAAGGGTGTAAATTTAGGTATAAAAAGGGTGTAAAAACATGAATTTGTGTTAAAAATTCACGTTTTTGCAATAAAATTTAGTATAAAAAAGTACTTAAAATTTTCTCGAGAGGGGGGGGGTTGAATTTCAAAATCTAGAGGGGGGTCAGGGGTAAAAATTTAGGGAAAGGGGGCCCTGGATTTTTTCAAGGGGAGGGGGTGCCTAAATTTCCAGGCTAGGGGGGGTGGACCCCACCCTACCACCCCCCCTTGTTCATCTATGCCCACGTTTTAGAATTCGGGCGTTAATGGTTAACCGTGTGTGAGCGCTTATTAAAAATAATAGAAAACCATGCCAGCACAAACGGATTGCAAAAGTTAAAGATAATTATCATGACGAAATGCTCTGTAGTGTCCCAGCAGGAATAAATGCATAGTTTGTTGTTGTTGCAGTCATAGGTGAGAAGGGGGGGGCGGGGGGGGCTCCACTTCCCCCTAGACTCGAAATTTTGGGCCCCCCCTAGACGAAAATCTAGGGCCCCCCCTCCCCCCAAATTTCCGAATTTTTTACCCCTGACCCCCTCTAGATTTTAAAATCTAACCCCCCCCCCCCCCCCCCCCTCGGGAAAATTTAAAAGATAATTTTAAAGATAATTATCATCAAAAAAGAAAATTTTAAAGATAATTATCATGACGAAATGCTCTGTAGTGTCCCAGCAGTAATAAATGCATAGTTTGTTGTTGTTGCAGTTGCACAGCCTTTCATTCCATCGAATTCCTTTGTGCCTTTTTTATACAGTTATAAAATAAACTTGACACTTAAAATTACAAGGGACCACTAATTAGCTATTTTATAAGATATTTTATAAATTTAGGCACTCGTAGCATAGCGGAAAGTTCACCTGGCGGTAGTACGTGCAATCTGTCCCGAATGCGATATTCCAGTTTAGGTCAGTCCGCGCCACAACTGACTGCTCCCACTCTTACCGGACTAAGTGCGTCACCCCTGTCGGGAAGCGGAAGTGCTAGCGCCCTGTCGGTCTCGGGGCCCACAATCAAGCTGCGGGTAAGGGATTTGCTTTTTTTGTAGTTTTGTTGTAGTAATTGATTTGACATAACTTTAATTACAGTACACAGCAAACATAATTATAAACACAACCGGTTAGGATCGCCTATAAATTTACAAGTGTTTCACAGTAAGTAACTCGTAAATTTCTATCTTGAACTCTAGTTAATGAGTTATAGCTAAAATTCCGACCACTGGTATTTTAACTTGGGAAGTTTTTTGTTACCTATCAAGTTTTTTCCTAAATAATACTGATAAATACAAAAGATTGTGATATATAAATAACATAGTCGAGGTTCTGGCACAGTGGCAGAACTTACGTCCTGCATACTGAAGGTCCCTGAATGGAATTCCGACTGAAACACGCAACAATGTGATAATATTCATGGTTTGTTAATATTGTTAAGGTAGTATTTGGTTGCGCAGTTACTGCTAAATAACATTGGCCTTGCGTATTCTGCTTTATGCGAAATAAGTAAACTTACTTTAACATCAAACAAAAGCTTAATAATTTGGCTAATAATGTTAATTTTCTAGCTTAATCGATGTGTAACCAGTTTGTTAAAATATAAAACTCATTTTTTTAAAGGGTTTTTCGGGCTTTTTAAAAAAAACATTGTGCTAAATATTGTCGCGAGCGCAAAATTATTATTAATAGCTATGTAGCCATAATGTTTGCGCACAATTTTTCGCAAATTGATGAAAAAGCCTTTAACGTTAGTTAACTAGTTAAAGAAAATTAACTGGTTATTTAGAAATTAACGAAGCAACATGATTTTTTATGTGTAATTTTGACCGCTTTTAGAAAAAATATTTTTTTCTAGCATTATTGTTTAGCATTAAGGAAAACATGCAAATTCTTATTTTAATTTTTACAGAATTTCTAATATTTCTCTCCAGGGCGCTGTTTCATAAAAATTACGAAAATATCCTTTATTTGTAAAAATGTTCACTACTTTATTGTAGAAATATGCAAAGAAATAGAAATGCGATAGACTTTTGAAAAAACCTATAAAAACCCAAAATTTACATAAATATTAATTGCATAAAACCCTATGCTTTAACATAGAATTTCATTTCTTCGTAAATATTTACAAAGATTCAAATGATCCTAACATTTATTAAACAGCGCACAGGTTTTTTTAAAAAGATGGCTTGATAATCTATCAAGAAAGAGAAGCCATTTTTATGAATATGGAAATACTATTAAGGTTTAAAATTTTTTATAGATATTTTAGGCTTTGTTTACCAGTGTTTGAATTTCCCTATAACTCACGAACTGAATCTTTGTTTTAAATAAGAAAGTGTTTTAATAATGATTATGATGAGATTGCTTTTGATTTAGCTATAGTTTTTTTGTTTAGTTAAAAATTTAATAAAAACAAAACCGCAGTAAAATGAAAATATAATTGCAATATACTTAAACTTAAAATTAATTACACGTTACACGTACACCATATTTGAATTATTTAACTTCCAATCTCACAAAGATTGGATTTTTGTGTGCAAGCGAAGCATCGAAACCCTTTGTAAATATTATAATAATAATTGATTAAATTAATCTATTATGTGTTTTGAAATGTGATGCATCTCTTTGTTGTAAAATTTATTATGTTAGAGAGAAGTAAATTGTAGGTAATGTTCTTGTACGTGTATGTAGAAACCATGTTAACAATGTGATGTGAAAGTGCGTAAAGGTTAATGTTATTTTAAAATCAATGGGATATCGAAGCAAAAAATATTAATGTAATTGTATTATTGTGTTTATAGTATTGTTACATACGTAGTTGTAAAGTACCTAGTGTTACTTTTCACCTCTATATATTCATTTTGAATGCAATAAAAGTATGCTTAAATTTTATATCAACCGTATTATCAGTTGCGCAGCCAGGAAATTGGAAGATGGGGTTTGCGTAGCTCACAAAAGTGGGTTGTTGTGTTGTAGGACATAGGTGGACAGGGCAGACAGTGCCTAGGATTTCATTTTGGGAGGGGGGAATAATAACTCTGAAGGAGGGTCTGGGTGGCGCCAGACCCCCAGAAATGGAGGGACTGGGGGGCTAGAGCCCACAGCGAGGTCAAGAGGCAGAGAGGCAGATCCCCTTGTCAATGGATCCAGGGCATACGGGGTTAAACCCCAAATTAGGGGGCTTAAAATCCATGAAACGCAAAATACCCATATCTTTTATTTTCTGGAGTGCATTTTACCCATATCGTTTTTCGATTTTAAAGAAAAAGGGTAAAAAACGCTAATTTTAGGTCAAAAAGTCCTTTTTATTGCATTTTTAAGCTTTTTACTGTTTAAAACATCTATTTTGACCTCAAAACTTATGTTTGGAGGCAGTTAGAAGTCATTTTAAATACATTTGTTTCTTCATTTTTCCAAAATTGGGGAGGTTAACCTTTTGTCCCTTCCCCCACTTCTGAGTGGGGGGAGGGTTAAACCCTCTTCTCAGAATTTGGGGGGTTAACCAACTCCCCCCCCAAACTCCCCCTCCCGTGCACATGTATGGTCCAGGGGAAAGGGGAATGCCCCAAGGGAAAATTTTTTAATTTAACGCAGCGCTAAAATACACAAGAAATTTTATTTCCAGATGAAATTTATTATAAAATTTGGGATTTTTTTTATACTGTTACATTTAAAACATGTGTTTAAAACGTTTATAAAAGGTTAATAGTGTTCATCATAGTATAGTATTCATAGTATTTTAAAAATTAATAAAGAATTTTCATTCATTCATTCATTCAGTAGTTTAATAAACATGTATGCCTTAACTATTAAACGGCATAATCGATTTGAAATCTAAAAATTAAGATAAATTGTCAAATTAAACTACTCGCGAAGCGGGGAAAATTTGGATTTTTGCTTTTGGAAGGCATTAGGAATGTTTCTGTATTACTATTAAAAAAAAATTTTCTCTCCCAAAATTTAAAAAACGTAAGGGTCCGTCCCCCTTTATAAAAAAATCCGGCTTACCCAGATTTATTGGGGGAGGGGGGGGCGTCCTCCCCCTTGGGCACGCCACTGAGGGCAGAGGAGGAGGGCTGTAAGATTTAAACCCCCGACATGTCTCCCTTCACTTTAAAATAAGGTTTACCCTTCCTTACCCCGCACACCCCACCTTTTCAAAAAATTGATGTATTCAAAAGGTAAGTAAACTAAAAAAACACCCGATTTTTTCGAAAAAAAAACACCCCCATATCTGCTTAAACACAACTCAAAACTTAAATTTAAAGCTCTTAATAAAATTCACATAAAAAAGTGAACGAAAAAACACATTTTTTTTCTAGTTTTTTCTTTTAATAAGATATATTTATGGAAAAAATGCTTATCAGAAGCTAAAAAAACGTCCCAGAAAAACTACAAACATTTTTTAAATGAGCTAAAGGCTTAAATAATTTTTTTGTGAGGGATACCAAAAAGATGTTTTTTTAATTTACTTACTACCACTGAAAGTGCTAAAGGAGTTTTTCGTCATCACTCCCAAAATCCGAAAGGCCGTCTGTCTTTATCAGTGTACGTTGCAATGTGTTTCGATATTTCAGCGCTGAAAAAAGCACGAATAGGGTTTTATAAAACTTCACCCGAGAGAACCACCATATTTTTGACCGTCAACCCTTAAAATTGGTTATAGTGAGTGGGTCGTGATCCTTCTGGCTACGCATCTGAAACTTATGTATTTTGTATTTATTGTTATTACTTAAGTTACGGTGTTTTTTTAATTTACGAACTACTGATTGTTTTTACTGATGGTATGCTTGGGATCTGCGGACATTTAAAGCAAAACGGTTCAAAAGTTCCGTTCCTTGATTGAATAATGACAAGTAATCAAAGGTAAATGATCTAATAAAGGTGTATTATTATCATATCCAGCCAGCGGTTTTTATAAAAAAATTTATTGAGACCCGGGCATGCGGCTTTTTAAAGCTTCGTATGGATTTTACATTTTATAAATCGGTAATTCTGTTTTTGCTGGCCGAATTATTCAAAACAACGCATTTCTTTTGTCGCGTTGTTACTAATGTGAGGAAAAGTATCGAATGACATCCCATTTTAAATGCTATTGGGCAGTAGTGTCCTCTTCCTATATATATCGGCATTCAACACATTAGCCGGGGTAGAAGCGGAAGTGAGGCGCTTCCGGTTTCTTTCCGTATTATCAGCTAATCAGCATTAGCCGGGCGCTTGAATCCCCAGCTGTGTGGATTTTGACATGGCGTCGCGGCTCGCGTATGTCTTGCTCCTCCCCAGTCTACTCCATAGGTTCTCGACTAGGCCGACCGATAAGCTGAACGCGAGAGGCAATAAGCCATAACTCCATAACGGGACCGGGGAAGCGGAGGGATTTCGGATCCGGCAGAGGTTGTGAGATTTATTCGCGGCGATTAGCATTCGCTTTGCGCGGCAGAAACGGTCGGAGTCGCGAGGAAAAGGACGGATTGAGGAGTTGGTTTTTCGATCGGGAAAGGGGAAAATTGCGTCGCGATAATGAGTCTGAGAGGGAGTCTCTGATTTACGGTTTGATTTGTTGCGACTGGGTTCGGTGGTGGTTAGCGAAATAAGTCGATTTATAACTCGTTTGGGTGTGAATCCGATTCGTTTTGTTGTTATAAGATCTTTTGAGAGTAGTGGCAGCAGAATTTTTCGTTTACTGACTCAGTTTATCCTTTTGAAAATCTTTATATCCGTAGTTCTCTTGTAGAATTAAACCGAAAGGCAAAATCGAGAAAGCCTAGATTTTTGTCAGAATCAGTTGATTCAAGTGGTGTCTGGCGAGTTGTTTGTTAAATTTTCATAAAATAATATAGACAAATTGGGTACAGCTTTTAAAAAATCAAAATTAAGTATTATTCGTAAAGCAAATAATATGTAAGCGGGCACTTTCAAATTCTTTGAAAGATGTGTCTGAAAAACATTCTTTCGTGCGTAGCCTCCGAGATGTTTTGAAACATGTACATGAAAAAAATTTTATTTTATACGGAAAAAACGTTTTCAGAGATATATTAGTACCAAACTAACATTTAAGTATTGGTAGGTTAATTAGGGGGAACTGGTATAGGTCCCTTTAAATTTTAAGGAAGTGAAATTTCAATAACTCAAAATTTTAGTTTGCTAGTATTGGGGTAACCGAAATCGTAGTTTCTTGGTTCCTGTAGTACACTTTATACGCATTGTTTTTAAAAACTGGGTTTATAGTTTTAATCACCAATCCATTTTCCAACATAGGTGCACCAGCGCTATCCTTAGAATTTTAAATATATACCTATGTGATATTTTTTGTATTCCACACTGCGTTTCTTGAATACAGAATGTAAATTTCTTTTTTACATAAATAATTTGTCTAAATTTTTCTGACTTAAGATTCCCCATCCGTTATAAAATACCACCAGAGATATATTTATTTAAAAGCAATCATTTAGGAATTTAAACACCAAAATAAAATTTTAAAGGATATCCTTATTATAGGAGGTGCGCAAAAGGAACGTTAACTTTTGAAACTCTTGAACCAGCATAGTTGTAAGCCGGCCGGGGTGTGATTCTTAGTCTTATTTGGCAGGCGGGCCGAGATTGATTACTCGAGACCCAGGACACCCACCCCGAAAACATTTGGGGTCCTAGTCCTAGTATATACTAAAATTGGGTATTTGGAAAATACCCCTAAAAAAATTTCTAGATATATCTCCAACACCCTATTCAACCATGCTCACGGATGGAAAGGTCGGCTTTTATCTAGAAAATATAACATTATGAAATAATGCAGATCCAATCAAGCCTGAAAAATAGCTGGCCGGGCCGGGCCAAAAGTTCTGGCTGGCCGGGCCGAGCCGTCCAGATCTATACTTTTATGAAAATCTAAGCTGCGCACGTCTTAAAAATCAGATTAATGACGTCGCGCAGACATTCAAACTACGAGGAGGTATAAAATCAACTCCTAAAACCAACTAGGGGGGTTTCCCAGTGATTCACCTCAAATACTTCATTTTTAGCGTTTTTAATACTGGGACCCCCCAAACTTAAGAGGAGGCTGTCCGGGGTACCCTAAATTTTTTTTGGGTGGAGGGGTCTGGCTCTGGCAGTACTCGGGAGTTTTGGTTGTAGAAACCCCACACCTCCTCTTCCTGTCAACTTATGCCCCTCATCAAAATTTTACGGGTGCAAACAAGCGTGTGGATATGCAGTAGCTAAAAATGTCAAAAATCGTTGTCGCCAAAACACTTTTGGTTGCATCATTTCCAGCTTATATGCGAATTTATTATGTTAGGTTTGTTATATATAAAAAACACTCGAAAACGATTTTTGGATATTTTTACCTCCAAAAGGGTTAACTTTTTTAATATGTTCACGAGTTAAAAAAATAATTATTTATTGGTGTTGTTATCTGTCAAATTTAATTTTTATATTTTTTATATTAGCCTTTTTGAATGTTTTGTGATGACTTAAAAAATCTTAAGTATAATAAATGCTTTATTGGTGTTTTTATACGTGGTTTTTTCTCATAACCTTTTTTGACTTGCTGTTTAAGTTAGGCAGTTACTGCCTCGAAAAGCGTTAAAAATATTGAATTCTGTCAAAAAACGACACAAACACATTAAAAATTTATTAGGTCCGCAAAGTTTAGCTGATTATAATCGATAGTGTTAAGGGCCACCTGCAGTGCTCTCTTCCTGTTGTTGATGTTAGTTAGCGTGGTGAAATATTTTTCATTTTGTCACAGACTCGCAGTAAGTTGTTGTAATGAGGTCAGTCAACGTATATTTAGTGTAAATTTAATTTATCAGTTATTTTTTGATGAGAGTTGAATTCTTAATCCTTAGTCCTCCTTTGATTTATTATCTTGAATTTTTAAGTTATTCTCTTAGAAAGAATGATTAGTGATGTTCCTACCCTTAAATAAGCTTTAGAGCTCGGGTCATTTAAATTGGAGGGAGCTTCGAAGCTACGAAGATCCACATTTTACGAGCCATTGCAAACTTTTACTAAATTATATTTTATCTCCATTTTTTGGACTTCAGTACGTTTTTACAAAAATTTATCTCATTGTAGAAAAAAGTTTTACAAAATAAAATATGTTTTATAAGTTTGGTGTTGCTTTTTAATTATTTTTAAAATTAATGTCGAAATGTCTATGAAATTAATGAAATATTTGTGAAATTAATGTTGAGAAGCGCAGGTAGGTTCCTTAGGAGCTAGGAAGAGTGGAACTCCGGAGGTCGGAGGTGCGGGCAACACCACTAATATTGATATTAATCTGGAGCCAATTTTTCTCGAAAATTTTAAATTATTTTCAAAAATTGTATTTATTTGTTTTGAAAAATTATCACACAACTGACTTCATTATACTGTCAGTTTTATTTCCCGTGTTTAAAAATTCTAAATCACGTCACGGTTTACAAAAAATTTTAAGCCACCCCGTTGGCTGAACAAATACTCAAGATATTCTCCGAACAAAATAAGGGTCCTGGGTTTGGTTTAAAATTGCGAAGTGTTATTTTATAAATACAGTATTAAATGTTTATGTGCCCAGTCTGAGTGCATAGATTGATAGATACCCAAGCAATGGTAGAGGTCGCCCCCCCTTCCCTCTACCTTTTTTCTACTTACACTAAGAAATTTTAAAAGTTTGGTTTTATGATAAATTTATCACACTAAACGTCATAAGTGTTTGTTCATTAAGTTGGTTTGTGAGTAGTATATAAAGTAAAGCGTT
The DNA here is from genome assembly GCA_030248175.1 of Microlaimidae sp. YZB2_3. Classification (NCBI taxonomy): domain Eukaryota; kingdom Metazoa; phylum Nematoda; class Chromadorea; order Desmodorida; family Microlaimidae; species Microlaimidae sp. YZB2_3. The sequence goes on along the minus strand of JASAMX010023426.1, from coordinate 18,317 downwards.
TTTTCCGAGCAGAAAATAAAAGGTCATTGGATTAAGCGATTTTTGTTTTGCTGTCCTGATGATGTGATAATCTAAAAACTTAATTTACAATGTTTTGAAATATGATAATTATAATATTATGGCATGGCATTGCTAATGTTCCTCAATGTGATTTTTGACTCTCAGAAGATTGTATTTTTAACGAGGATTTTATATTATACCCCACAATAAAATATACCATTGGGAATTAATCATTAACTGTTGCGGCAGTTAGAAAGCAATCAGGAGAAACAATAGGAAGAAATAGGATTCGGAAAAATTTCTGTTTAAGGCGTTTTTTTTCAATGGAGCAATAGCTCCCTACGGACGGATTAATCACCCCGAGGACCAATTTATCACCCCGCTCCAAATTGAGGTCCAAAATAATGAAGAAAGTAAATTGGATGTCAAAAAAAAGCTTTTTGGTTTAGTTTTGGAGTTTTTTGGCTTTTTCGCTAGTATGCCATTCCCTGAGTTCGCTTACCACACTTATAAATAATTGGTTTAACAAAATAAAGGTTTATGATTTGTGGTATGAATGCTACCTAAATTCTAGAAACCAGTCGGCTCTTATAATAAAACTGGCGCTAATACCAAAGCAAGAATCATCCTTGCTAAGGGAGTATAATAAACATCAAACTTGCTAGCGTAGCGGCTGCTCCCGATGTATCGATTTTCTTGAAGAAATTTTAATTAAACAATAAGATTTATGTTAAAGGAATTGTTCTATTTATAGATATATATTTAGAAGTTCTAAAAAAATTATTTTTGTATTTCCACTTGTGGAATTTAATAAATGAAAAATTTATTTAATTTGTGATAGGATATTTTTTATTCGTAAGGGAAGTTAAAGACTGCATTTCTTTTAATTTTCAAAACTTTCAATTTTTTATTTGATTCATTCGTTCAGAGTATTCAAAGTCCTAAATAATGTTTACTAACAATGACATATATCTGATCAATTGCGTAAAATTAAAGTAAATTATAGTTCGTTTTTTGTCGTGCTTCGATATAAGTCATAAGAAAATCGAATTTTTTATAAAAGTTATAAAAAACCAGGAAAAGGTCCTAATGGATTAATTCAAAATGTCAAGTGTTTATCATTTTATATTACTTTTTTCGAATGATTTTAAGAAAGCATAGTACTCTGGTTATGTAATCAGCGATTAAAATTAAACACACTGGTTTTTTATTAATCAAACTGGAAAAAATTATATTATCATTGTATTTGTGAATAAAATGTCGAAAAATAATAATAAAAAAAATTAAAAATTTCTAAAAACTTTTCCGGGTATATATGCCATAAAATTACTTATTAGTTGGTGTATCATCCACAAATCCTATTTTTAGTTTTTTTAAACATATTAACAAGAATACTAGTAGTACCATAGGTGGGCAGCCTCCCCGATTTTTTTTGGGGGGTATACCCGACCCCCGAAATATAGGGGGGGTGGCCCAAAAATTTTTGGGGTATACATCAAATATCCTATTTTTAGCGTTTTTAGTACTGAGACCATACATGGGCACAGAGGGGGTTGAGGGGGGGGGGTTAACCTCCCCCCCAAATTCTGAGAAGTGGGGTTTAACCCCCCCCCCCCCCCTCAGAAGTGGGGGGGGGGGAGAAAAAGTTACCCCACCCCCAATTTTGGAAAAATGAAGAAAAAAAATGTCTTTAAAATGACTTCCAACTGCCTCCAAACTTAAGTTTTGAGGTCAAAATGAATGTTTTAAGCAATAAAAAGCTCAAAAATGCTATAAAAAGGGCTTTTTGACCTAAAATTAGCGTTTTTTACCTATTTTTCGTTCAAAATCGAAAAACGATATGGGTAAAATGCACTCCAGAAAAAAAACGATATGGGTATTTTGCGTTTCTCGGATTTTAACCCCCCCCCCTAATTTGGGGTTTAACCCCCCCACTCCGGACCAACTTGCCCATGTATGCTGAGACCCCCCAAATTTTAGGGGCGAGGGGTGTGCGGGGTACCCCTAAATTTTAGGGGGCGGGGGTGTCGGCTATAATCGGGATTTTTTTTTGGGGGGTATAACCCCCCAAACCCACCACCCCCCCCCCCCCCCCCCCCCCCCCACCTATGAGTAGTACCGAAATTGGTATCCTTGCTGTAAACACCGAAATTTATGGACTAATGTCAACAACTAATTTTTTTAGATTTTGGGATAGATTTTTAAAATATAGATATAACATTTAGCCAATATCTCCAATCTCTCGTATTGTGTTTTTCATTTTCTAAAAGAAGTGTTTCATTATTTAGATACTAAAATTTATTGGAAATTCGATGTATATAAAAAATGAATTAAAAAAAGTCAAGGTAAAAATTTGATGAAACGTCGCGCTCGCTAAAGCGCTCGTTAAAATTAATTTTTGGGAGACAATTATAGGAGATATATAATATATTATTATTATCATTCAGAAAGTGGACTGATCTGTTGGATTGACAAAACACTTTGGAAAGTGGCGCTAAAAAGAAACCCAATGATTTTATTCTAATAATTTTGTGACGTAAAACGCAAAATGAATTTATTGTATAATATAATGAGAACGCCAGAAAAGATTTGTAATAGTGTGCTATAAATGTATATACGATAGTCTCCGGCTTCTGGTTTTCTGTGTTGCGGCTGTGCACTGTGCTGTGGTGGACTTAAAAACTTTTAATGACGGTTGTTACTATGTTCGATTCAATTAAAAGTAAGCAATTTGATTTAATATAAATCAACTTATACGTTTCACTTGTTTTTTTTGTTTTATAATTTATCTTTTTTTTGTTTGTGTTTTATGATATTTTATACCTAAATCGCTGATATTAGCTGCAGAATGTTGATTCGAGGAGAAGGAAATCAAAATATATATTTATTTGAGGAAATTGTCAGATATATTAATCTTAATATTAGAATCAAACATAAGAGGGCTCGTGGTGGCAGCTTCTCAAATTTGAGGGAATAACGGGTATTCCTGAAATAATTACCATCGCAGAATGTAACTTAAAAAAATAAAGGAAGTGTATAAAGTGTATATCTTAAAATCCCGTTTTAATCGTTCAGAGTACTGGAACCACTTTAATGGTGTAATCACAAATTAGCGCACGGTCCGCTGGGAGGTTCTTGTTGGTGACCCGGGGTTAGTCGAATCTTGAATTCTAGAAAGGGAGTCCTGGGGAGGGGGGTGGAAGGGGTTTCGTTCGACCCTACTGGCTTTCTTCGGGGGGTTGACAGTTGACTCGGGGTGGAAAGTTTTGAAATATCGAGGTGGGATTGGGTGCTATGTCCAAAGAAAATAGTTTCAAGCCTTTAATTGTTGTTTTTATAGGATAACAACTTTATTTTATTGAATAAATATTTAAGTATAAAGAAAGTATAAAAATACGAATTTTGTGTTAAGAATTAATTTTTTCAAAAACAAATTCAAGATAAAGATAGTACCTGAAATTTTCTGGAAAAGAAACGGAGGTTTTCAGTCAGTTATCAAATCCTAGGGGGTCATGGTCATGGATAAGGAAGAGAAGGGGCCCTGAATTGTTTTTAGGGGGAGGGGGTAAATTTCTTTAGGCTAATCCCTAATCCTACCTCCCTACTCACTTATGTATCCGTCATTTTTGAATTTGTTTTTGGAGTACTTTTCGTTGATTATGGACATACCAATTTTTTTGTTTATTTAATATGATGAATTTGATTTAAAAAATTTCCCGAGATTTATAAATCTAAAAGTATGTTTCGTTACTATATTTTAATTTTTTCCCATGTGTCCTAATTAAGGGAACTTTTCTCAATAATAATTTTCATATCTCGCACAAAAAACTAGTAACATTTTTTTAAAAAACTTTTCTTGATCAGATGAATGTAGTGTTTGGCTCATCAAGCTTTTTTCTCCACCACTATATCGACGTAATTTTAATTGCACCGTCACCACCACCACTACGGCTTAACTATTATAGTAGCTGAAAAGTAATTTTACCCAACTGCTTATATTGCACACCTATATTGTTAGTGTGCGGCTTGAATATTTTTTTAAATATCGCAAAAATAAGATGGTCAGCGGATCATCTATTTATCATTTATTTTTAGTTAAAATCCCAAATTTTAAAAGAAAGTATCCATATTAGTAGGATAGTTTTTTTGCAATATAACTCTCCAAACTCTCCTTAACACTTGGAAAATATTTTGACAACAATTATTTTAAAAAAAACAACTTATTGTATATAAAACTAAAAAACAATCAAGTATTTTTGGAAGTTAGTTGACTAATAACGCAGGAAACAAACGTAAATTTTTGTTGTATATACAGATTTTTTTCGGTTTTCTTAAATTGTAAAATTTTTAATTAAAAAAATGTATTATTTTAATTAAAATACACTTATGGGTGTTAAACTGAATTTTATTGGCAGGCAAGCTAAATAGTCGTTTTCTCTTGACTACTTACCAACACGTTAGGCGTTTTTTTACTTTGCGTTTAGTGTTTGACCTCAGATGTTGTCTGGTTTTATATTTTTATTTATGTAATGTGCACTGTGTGGTTCGGGATAAAAGGCATGTTGTTTGCGAAAGGCGATTTTGAACCGCGCATATCGACCGAGATCTGTTTGAGAATCGGAAGGCGGCGTCCAGAATTGGCAGTTCACGGCTTTTCACGCTTTCGGCAGCTTAAATTCCTTTTTTCAATTATTTATCGAATGAAAATACCAGGAGCCGCGAGGATTAATAATTCAGTATTAGTTATGAACTGGAGTCAGCTGGTTTCGAAGTAATTGGTGGCAGGTATTTTTTAATGTGGTATCACAATTGCTTTTAAACGTAAGTATTCTAGAATATCAGTAATCCTTTCTCCTATTAAGTAGCTATGAGAAAGTTTATTATTAGGTATACAGACCTGTGCACTGCCGCCCTCCCCCGGGTTTTATTGGGGGGGGGGGCAATTCCGAAACGGAGGGGGGCAACTTTTTTGAAACGGGGGGAGGGGCAATAAAACGGGGAGGCAAGCAGGGGGAAAGAAAAAAAAGAGAAAAAAAGATGAAAAAAAAAGAAGGGAAAAAAGGGACAAAAAAGCGAAAATAAAGTAAAAATAGGTCTAATGGCTTAAAATACATTGAAATAGGCTAAAAACTGCAAAAAAATTGCGATGATGGCGTCATCATAGATAACAAATGGCGTCATAATTTTAGGGTGCTTTTTCATTTTTTGGCGAGAGGGGGGGGGGCAATAAAATGGGGGGGAGCATTTCCAGACCGTGCACAGGTCTGGTATATATATTTTTTGATATTATTTTCTTTGCTTGTATTTGTAGAATTTCTTCTAAAAGCTGTATTGTTGGTTTTTAGGTTGAAAAAGCATTGAGTTGTTTAAATAATACTAAAATCTATGAATGAGTGACTTTTTGCTCTTCTCGCCAATGCATTCTTTCTATTATTCTTCCTGAGTGTTTAAAAAATTATATTTGAAATTGAAGTCTTCAAACTTGTATACATAGATGAGAAAGGGGAGGGGGCAGGGTGGAGTTCAGCCCCCCTAGCCTTGAAATTTTGGGACCCCCCCCCCCCTAGACGAAAATCTAGGGCCCCCTCCCCCGTCAGGAAAATTTTAGGTACTTTTTTATACTAAATTTTCTTTCAAAAACGTGAATTTTTAACTCATATTCATGTTTTTACACCCTTTTTACACCAATATATCGCTTTTTATTTAATAATATGTAGTATTATCCTATAGACTAGTTCGGAATAAGGGTTTTTTAATGTTAGGAAGAGGGTACATTACTACTAGCGCCAATCATATGTAGAGGGAAAATTGAGAAACAACGAGCGACTAGTACATTTTACGGTTTGAAATATTTCAAATATTTATTGGTTTAAAATCTCGACCCCTTTTCTTCAAAATTTCTTAAATATTTTTTAAATATTGCAAAAGCAAAAGCAGTTTTTGGGGATTTTTAGTTTTTTGCCGCTTCGTAGGTACGGCGCTGCTGGCGCTCTTGTTTTCCAGTTTTTTAATGTTTCAATTACAGAAAATGCTTAATTTAAAAGTTTGGAATGGACTTTTTAAAATTAATTTTTAAGTTTTGTATAGTTTTACTAGCAAAACATTAAAAAAAAACTATGTAGGTTTAAAATTAGTTTAAAAGCACAAATTTCATCTTTATTTTTACTAATTCGAAATCACTGTTCAGGATAATACTATTTTAGTGGTGAATTTAAAAAACTATTGTGACGTTTAATTAAAAAACAAAAACTTATTTAGCACAAACTGATATATTACAGCACTTAAACGTAGTGAAACATATCATCGTGTAGCAATTTTTATGAAGTATAGGTTTAAACTTAAGAAACTAAGAAAGCTAAGATTTTTTCAAACTTTATTTTTTTCTTTTTGTACCCTCTCTCGTACAGTAAAAGACGCTTATTCCGAACTAGTCTATAAAAAGAACAATTATTAAAGTTATTATCGTTTAAAACTGTTTTGCTTTGGACACCGGAAGCCACCTGACTCCCCTCTAGATTTTAAAACTTCGCACTCAGGGTCGACGCCCCTAAAAAGCTAGGGTGGTCCGGACCCCCCTGAGACCCCCCTCCTAGAATTCGAAATTTAATTTCTCACCTTTCTCACCTATGCTTGTATATGTTTGTATAAAGACAATAATGAAAATAATTTAGCTTAAATATATTAATGTAAATAATTTTTGAACTAATTGCGAGCTTAGCATTGAAACAATTATGAAATCTCGCAAGTTTTACCATCTTGTAAATATACTGAAATAGAGTTTAATCCCCTTTCGTGACAGTAAACCTATTGCCTGCTCTTTATCTTTGCACCGAATACGCCTTTTGTAGTGAATTGTAGTTTTTATTTACTTTTAAGAAACATATTTTATTTATAAAAACTTCGTAAAAAATTATGTGGTCCCTTGATAGGTATAATAATCTAATATGACATGACTAAATTAAATCAATTATATTTCAACAGTAATTGGAAATAAATTTCAAGGATGCCACAGACGATACACGCGTATGTTTTTTAAATTTTTGTTTTTAATCAGAACAGGAGCGTTTTAATCAATATTAAAACGAAGAAGTAGGATAGTTTGACCTTTGGAATTTTCTTTGTTAGTTCAGTTTTAATTTTTAGAACTGCTGGCAGCTTACTAAAATTAGATGCGATTCATAGAAAAAATAAAAGACGCTTCCTGAACCAAGTTAACTGAGCGATAAAAGAGTTAACGGATTATGGCGGCATCTGTCTTCAGCTGTAATTGGGCTTTAATTTCAGTTGTTTTTGTTCGGCAATTTTTATTGAAACTGATTAAGTCGGATCACGCGAACCCAACCGACCCCATCCCTCCGGATCGCTGGTGTTTATGGCGAATTCCGCACGGCAGGACATTTTCCCCCACAAAATGAGTCGAAAAAAAACTGGACTAGACAGGAATAGACTCCTTCTGTAAGTTTCGAAAGCAAGTATCAATTCTAATTTTAAATTAACAAATGATCGCTGAGATAACTCTAGCTAAGTTGTTCTGTGTTTTGAAGTCTATAGCGCGATGCGGTTTATGTTCGGTTGAATTTTTACGGATTTATCATTTTCGAACTGAGTATAAAGAATGTTGGTGTTTATTTCGGGGGCGCCTTTGGTTAAGATGGGGCATAATTCCTGGTTGGAAGATACAGGGCGCAAAAGGTCCGGCTCCCTAGATCTTAATCATAACAACCGGTGGCAGTCAGTCAATTGCTCCCACGCAGATTGGAAACCTGAAAGTGACAGTGCGTTAAATAGTCCTTTTCTGGTGTTACAAGAAAGTAAGTAAAGCCGAATTGAATTCCTTAATAGAAATTCCGCCCATATGCTGGAAAAAAGTTAAAGTACTGTTTACACACGGTTACGACGGTCCAATGAGTTTATTTCGATCAATGTTGGTAGGTATGTCGAGAGCTGTTGAAGTACAATTATGATTTTGTAGTTACTAAGGCGTCGAAAGGCAATTTTAATTCTTGTGTGGTTCTGTATGGGTGTCGTCGGACAGTTGTGTGCGATTGCCGGTATATCCATGTTTTAGGGGCGTACCGATAGTTTCATTTTTTCAGGGCCGGTGGCGGATTTCAAGACAAAAAAAATTTCAGGGAAGGGTTAGGGAGTTCGGCTCCCACACAAGGACGTACCCAGGGTTTCATTTTTTTTGGGGGGCGGCGGCGGATTTCAGTACAAACAAAAATTTCGAAGGAGGGGGGGGGCTAATTTTTGAAAAAAGTTAAAAAAGCAAGGACAAACGTAGTTAAAGCTGTATAATACACTGTTTTTGGCCTAATAATGTATTATCTAATGTTTTTAGCGGTAAAAACATGTTTTCTTAGTTAAAAATGCATTGGCAAACATTGGCAAAACCTGGATTTCACAAAAAAGAGATTTAATGACCTTTTGGACCCCTGGTTACGCCCACACAGAAAACCAAAGAAAATAAGCAGTATCTTTATGTTTTTTAGGCACCTATATGCTAAAAATTATCGAGCCATTGCTATGGGCGGCTAAAAATTTTAGGAGGGGGAAAGGTATATAAACAAATCAACCAAATATGCTTGTTTGTTTCGCTTGATGTGTATAACTTATTCTTTATATTAAAACTATTGTATTTTTTTTCTATAACGTTAGGCAAAATAAATAGCGAGAAATATGCATATTATGGAACTTGACCGCTGAGCGAAGCGATGCGGAATTTTTTTTTTTGCTTTTTGGGAGTCAATTGTGGTCGCAAAAGTATTTTATAGTTTGACGCCGAGTGATTAGCGAGTAACGTATACATATACTGTGGTATAAAACTTATATAATTAATAAATATAAAAGTTTGTTTGATTTTTGTTTTAAAGCGGGAGATTTTAGTGCGACGTCAGAAATGTTTTGACGATGAAGAAGAAGAACGGAATCGAACATCCCCGGGTCTTTTACCCAGGCGGAATCCTCAGGTGCGTACGATTCACATGAATATTGATTTTTCAAAATCAATTAATTAATCCATGACGCGCTCCTGCACTCTTGTATAGTCAGGGAATTAATAGTAAATTCGGTTTAAGCCAGCAAGCCACAAGTGTAAAATTTTAAAATTTGTAGAAAGAATGTTAAAAGATAAAAAAACACTGCTGAAGGAGAAAATATTACTTATAAGAGTTTGTTTTTATTTTATTTTAACTCTATCAGTTTCTAGCTAGCAAAAACTTAAATACCATCTAAAAATTCTAATGAGTGTAATATGGTTTTTTTTAATGATATACACTTTTCTCCAATATTTTTATAAATGGAAATTTTTCGTAGGTACTCAATATATTATTGTAAGATAATTCAAAATAATTCTTGGAATTTCACAAGCATATTTAATCTGATGTAAATTTTAATAAGCTAAACTGAAATATTTGATAATTTAATTATTATTTCATACATTTTTCAGGCGTCTGCCTGTCAATCTCTTATTTAAATAGTGTCAATTAGTTTGATTTCCGATAAGAAATGTGCAAAGAAATTTTTTGGCATTAGATAGTAGATAGATACAATATATAAAATTTAAAATAGTGAGACGTGCGTATCTGATTCGTTCAGAAACTGAGCCCTCTGGTTACCGGGACGCGCAACGGGACTCGTAACTCCGCCATTCCGACGTCCCTGCGGAGGATTTTCGGAAATAACCCGACTTCGACCATCATGTCGGAAATTCCGCTCAGCCAGTCTTTTTCCGGACACTTGGAAAGTCTTTCACCTCTTTCAGCCACCGGGCACTTGCTGGCCCCGCCGAAAAGCCCCGACTCCCCCTGGCAGCGCTTTCCGTCCATGTTACAACAGAGCAGTAGCCGGCATCGAGTCTGCAGCTCGGAGAGCCCGGGGAAAGTCGTCAGCCCCGGCCCGGCCCGGGGCGAACCCGATCTCGACTATCAAGGGTATGAATCGGAGTGTGTTCAGTTCAGGGCCGTCATACCGGACTCGGAAAATTCGTTAGATAAGAGTAGGAACGGCGGTAGCATAGACTACCACGAACATAGACTTACAGTTCCCACAAGCCATTACGACCCATTTTCGGAGAAATACCTATCTGCTTCACTGGGCAGAGAGGCATGTACGCCGTTGGGCGGAGTCAGACGAAGCGTGAGCAGCTGCGAAATGGGCTTCTTGGGTTCTGGCTGTTGCGGGTTGCCGGCTTCCAGAAGCTCGGTTAACCTGACGCAGCTTATGCGATTTAAGGTAAGTCAAAACGCGTTTTCCAGGTAAGGGTTCTTAAACAGTCTTAAATGTCAAAAATCTTTCTGGTCAATTAGTAACAGGAAAATAATATTGTTAAATATATAGCTAATATAACTATATTTTAAAAGGGTTTCTTGTAATTTCGTCTTTATGCATATGTTATATTATATTGTATTCATATCGCTTGCAGATTCTAATCTCTATAGTAGAACAAAAACTAGGTAAAATTTTGATTATAATAAGAGCAAACAAGATATAAAATTGTTTGTCATTTGTAAATCTAAAAACTTGTATTTTTAATGATTGGGTTGTCGTGTCCATAGGTGTTTTTTTTTGGGGGGGGCAGAGGGGTCCACCCCCCCCCCTTAGAGCCAAAATTTCGGACCTCCCCTTGAAAAAATCCAGGACCTCCCCCTCCCCTTCAAAGCTCGAGAGCAGTCCGGCCTGACCCCCTTTGCGAGGCTGACCCTCTCCCCCCTTCCGACCAATTTGGAAGTATAATTTTTTGTTTACTTTGAAATACACGGTTTTTTAGTTAAAAACAGTTTAAATACACTTTTTAGGCCTATATAGGCTGTTTTAGTATATATATTCAATATTAGACCTAAAAACACTTAAATTATTGATTTAAAAAAACATCGGATCCCCTTGACCCACCCCTAAATTTGAAATGTCGTACCTGGGGTCGACCAACCTAAAAAACCAGGGGGTCCGGACCCCCTGGACCCCCCTAAAAAATTTTGGCCTTCCACCCGGGGGGACTCTTCTAGCGGACCTGACCAAAAACACCTATGGTAGTGACGATAAGTTATTTTGTTTTTCATGGTGTATAGTCGTATTGATTTTTATTAGTCACGTAATGTTAATTTTACTGAATATTTGTTATTTATTAGTTGTCAGACTGACGAATCTAGTTATGTATAATTTGGTAATTAATTTTGTTTATCAGTCATAAATAATATAATCTGTGTAGTTAATTAGCCAGCAAAGATGTTACTATTAATCGTTAAATTTTAAGTAAACAAGGGGTTTCGATGCTTGTTTAGATAAGTTGGCATTATAATGACATAATTAATTATCTTTTATAGGTTAAAGAAGTACATTATTTTTAATCAATCTAATAAAAAACAACGTTACCATAGTATATCAGTAATCAATTGCAGCAATTATGGAAAATAATTTATGATGACCCTAAAACAATATAAAAACAGATATAAGATTATAACTTTTATCATGGTGGATAAACTATAAAATTTTTATAATAAATAGGCAGGGTTATATGAAAAAAATTTTTTTTCAGAACAATTTATACACAAAACCATGTGCCTTAACAAACTTGAAATATAAGTTAATTTATCTCGCCAAAAAGATAGATATAGACGAAAATCATATCAACGGATAGCTCAAACACTTATATTGGTGAAAGTACTTTGGATAAAAGAATAAATCTATTTTTGCAGCAGGTTGTAGTTGTAGGTACACTTAAAATGAAAACATATACATGGTAGGTACAGCATGAATAAAATACTTTATAAAAAATAAAACTAAAATAAAAGAATAAGTGTGTAAAAAAATAAAAATATTAGCTTCGTTCAATGTTCTACACGGAGATCCCCTAATAATTTTGTTTTATGTATAACAAGTGCGGATTTTTTCGCGCGCACTCTACTTTAATTCTAATTATGTGTTTTGTTGTGTGTAGAAGGAGTTGCGTGGAGTTCAGCGTCGACACAGCCACCGGGTTTCGCGGCGGAGTTTCCACGCCAACACGAGCCCCGTCCTCCCGCCGCGCTGCCGCTCCCCCTGCGGCACCCAACTCACCCACCCCGGCCAGCCGGACGTCACCTCCTCATCGGGTAAGTTAGCGATTTGTATTTTAATAAAAGCGAAATACAGTAAAGACTGGTTCACACCAGAGTGGCAGCTGTTAGGTGAGGGATCATACACACTGTTCACATCACACCGCAGTAATAATGACGGTATAATGATGTAAACGGACGCGCACCGAACTCCGGTGTCAGCTGTCACTCCGGTTTGAAACAGCCCTAAGGGTTGATTCACACCGGATTAAGAAGTGAAAACGCGTTCTGTACGCGTTTTTATTACGATTACACCTTTAGACTGTCACTTGTCGCTGTGGCTCGCTGCGTTGTCACTTTTCACTTATCTGTCACTCTGGTCGTGTGAACCAAGCCTAAGAGGGTGAACGTGGACATCTAGGAATATTGAGACTAAATTCTAGTCCTATCTCTGCATACGGGTCCTGATGTCTATATTTTATCCGTTAGACCACATAGCCTGACAACGAAAGGGAAGGAAGTTTGCCTTTTATTAACGCATTTAGTTTGGGTTTCATACATGATGTTTCATGTTTTTAATAGACCCCTTCCCCCCAAAAAAACATTAATAACGATAAAAATAAGCTAGAATGCAGATATAACAACTAAAGATGAATTCTATCAGGGTGAAAATGACTAAGTGGTAAAGTAACCACTCGTTCTTCGAGAAAATATCACATGGAGAAAACACCTGACGCAACTTAATAATAATTGGTTACATAACCGCTGAAAACTTTTTTTATTATTTTTATTCCAAGCGTTCATTCATTATTTTTTCCTGACGGCAAGCGGTTACGCCCTGAATTTTAGCCTGAAGGATTTTAACTTTTAAACATATTTCAAAGGCATAACCACTAGTCCTGATAAAATGCATTGTGTTCCACTGCTTTCGTAACTTTTATGTTTTATTGGTAAGTTGTTGTTCAGGAGAGAGTGTGAAATGATTTGTTTTTAGGTGTCGCTCCTCGGATCGCCTCCCCGCTCACCGTTCATTCTGGAGGGGGTGGGGCTGTGGGCGGAGCTCCGCGCCCCGTGAGCCAATTAGCGATGCGCCCGGGCGGGAGCAACACCCTGATGGCCCCGCACATCCCGGACCACCGCCGCTGGTCTCTGGCCTCCCTCCCGTCCTCCTCTGGCTACGGAACCCCGGGCAGCAGCGCCTTTTCGGTATGTTCGGCTGTCTATTTGCTCGTTCGTGTGCTTATGTGTTTCTTTTTTTCGATAGGAAGCTAATATTTAAGGCTTTCCTTCGCGGTAATTTTAAATCGTTTTATACGTTGTTGTCGTAAGCATCAATTATACTGTATTTTTAGAATTGGGGACACTTCGCTCCCGCCTTTTCGCTCCCAGCCCACTTCGCTCCTGGCAAATTTTGTGAACGGATTTTTGCGACGCTCTTAAAGATGGAAACCCTACATTTTCCTAAGCCTAAGCGAAACCTAAAAATCAAACAAATCTTTTTTGTAATAAATTTATAAAATTGGCCGAAATTAGCTAAGAGCGAGGTTTGTCCCAGCAAAAAATAATAAATTTGCAAAAAATTTCCTGGTAGCGAAATGGGTTAGGAGCATAGGTGAGCACGGTCGGGGACGCTAGGGGGGGGTGGTTACCCGGGGTAAATCAAATTTTGAATTTTAGGAGGGGGGTCCCACGGGGGTCCGGACTCCCCTAGCTTTTTAGGGGGGGTCGACCCGGGGTGCGAAATTTTGAAATCTAGAGGGGGGTCAGGTGGGGTCCGGTGTCCAAAGCAAAACAGTTTTAAACCATAATAACTTTAATAATTGTTCTTTTTATAGGATAATACTACATTTTATTGAATAAAAAGACATATTCATGTATAAAAAGGGTGTAAAAGCATGAATATGTGAAGAAAATTCACGTTTTTGGAAGAAAATTTAGTATAAAAAAGGTACCTAAAATTTTCCCGAGAGGGGAGGAGGGGGTCAGATTTCAAAATCTAGAGGGGGGTCAGGGGTAAAAAATTCGGAAATTTGGGGGGAGGGGGGCCCCTAGATTTTCTTTTAGGGGGGGGGGCAAAATTTCGAGGCCAGGGGGGAGGGTGGATCCCACCCTGCCCCCCTTCTTTCTCACCTATGGTTAGGAGCGAAGTGGCGGGAGCGAAATGGTCCGTTTCCGTATTTTTAATATGCTGTTTAACGGGCGGTAAACGGCTAAAAAAAACTTAGTACAACAAGGATTTAAATTGCAATTTTTTGGTTTTAAAATTTTTTTAAAAATTAAATCCTGTTGTTTTTGCTTGATTAAAACAACAATTTTACAAATAACGTGGGGTGAAATGTTTTCGGAAAAACTTCTGGTTAATAGATTTAACACAATTATAAAACAGCTATGTAACTATGTACAGAAAATGATTTCGGGTTTTTTTGTTACTGTCTAAAATTAATTTATATATTTTAATAAAACAATATTAAACATTAATACTGTTGTACAAAAATAATCTTTTCGACATGCAGACGTGTGCCCGGCCCCCCCCCGGGGTTAAAACGGGGGGGGGCAATTCCGAAACGGGGGGGGGGGGGCGCGGGGGGGGGCAACTTTTTTGAAACGGGGGGGGGGCAATAAAACGGGGGGGGGGCAAGCAGGGGGGTAAGAAAAAAAGAGAGAAAAAAGGAGAAAAAAAGAGAAAAAAAGAAGGGAAAAGGGAAAAAAGGGACAAAAAAAGCGGAAATAAGCTAAAAATAGGTCTAAAATGGCTTAAAATACATTGAAATAGGCTAAAAACTGCAAAAAATTCGCGATGATGGCGTCATCATAGGTCAAAAATGGCGTCATATTTTTAGGGTACTTTTTCATTTTTTGGCGGGGGGGGCAATAAAACGGGGGGGGGCAAATCCTCCAATAAAACGGGGGGGGGCATTTCCAGACCGTGCACAGGTCTGGACATGTAATATAATAATTTATAAGTTTACACGCTGACAATATTATGCTTGTTGGCAAAATAAACTTGAAGAGCATTGTGTAAAGTTTACAGTGTTTTAAAATTTTAATAAACGCTACAGCTATTAGTAGAATTTTCATTCAATAGCTCAGACCTTTGCACGGTCTGGAAATGCCCCCCTCCCTGCTTTATTGAAGGATTTGCCCCCCATTTTATTTCCCTCCCCCGCCAAAAAATTATGACGCCATTTTAGACCTATATGACGCCATCATTGCAAATTTTTTGCAGTTTTTACCCTATTTCAATGTATTTTAAGCCATTTTAGACCTATTTTTACCTTTTTTTCGCTTTTTTGTCCCTTTTTTCCCGTTTTCTTTTTTCTCACTTTTTTTCTCCTTATTTTTCTTTCTCCCCTGCTTGCCCCCCGTTTTATTGCTCCCCCCCGTTTCAAAAAAATTGCCCCCGTGCCCCCCCTCGTTTTGGAATCCCCCCCCCCCGAATAAAAGCCCGAAGGGGGGGGGGGGGCAGTGCACAGGTTTGAATAGCTATAGTATTTTCATTCAATATTTGTTTTTTAGTAGTTCTAGTATTGTTTTTTACTCAATGCCATGTGAAAAAAATTGCGTTTTCTTTATAATTGTTTTGCTGATATTGTATCGCACTGTTTTTGAACTGCTCGTTTCTCCCTAGTGTTTTGTGTGAATTACTGTTTTATGCTGTTATTTACCTAGTTATTATTTTTTTTCCACAATACCAAAGATTTCTATTATCCATTGTCATTTGAGGTATTTTTACAAAAAATCAGGTTTGAATAAACTTAGAATATTTGAGTCGTTGGGAATATTTTTAATGGCTGAGAATATTTTCGTTGAGAATATTTTTAAAACTCGTCACATGAACAGTGAGTTATTTTCTAAAAAACAACGTAATGTATTTTGTAACTGTATTTTTTTATTAGCTCACAAAAATGTATATGAAGGTTTTTTTACTTACATATAATAAATTCTCATTAAAATATCTTGTGCGTTTGTAGGAAAAAAAATTATGATAAAAATACCGTGCAATTGTATAATATTCTATTATTATGTCAAAATACAATGTAATAATAAAATATATTGTGTTATTTTAGTCGCAATACTCGTCTCACGAGCGGTTGGCGGCGGCCCTGGAGGACCTCCGACTCCCGAAATTCGACGACGATCCCAACCAAAGTCTGGACGATATTCAGGCCCACTTGGAAGGAGGCGGAACCGGCCACATTCTCAGCCAATCAGCGATGGGTGAGAACCTTCGACCTCCCGTCAGCCCGTCTACTAGAGTTCGATCCAGGAGTTTAAGGTACGCCCGTATATACCATCGTTACTAGGACAGAGTGAGCCACAGTAAGTATAAATTATATGTTACTGTGACTTATTTTATATTTTAAACAGCACCCTTAAAACTATAGAATGAGTCGCAGTGTCGTGTATTTTATAATGACTGACTTATTTTGCTGCAGCGAATACGATACGCAGGGCAGGGCACTGTTAAGGTTTTTGGTTGACACACTAATTTTTTATAAACTCTTCTTCGTTCTTGTTTGGCTGACAGCGTTGTATTGGATCGCTGCATTAAAAAATGTTCTAAAGCTCAATTTTTAATTAATTTTTTTAGCATTTCCTTTCGCTCAGTGCTCAGTTAGTGCAAGCCTTGTTGTATAAATGTTATGACAAACCAAAGATTTTAAGCTACCAAATGTTTTTTAAATAAATTTTTTGCAGTTTTTAGAGTTAAAATTAGGCTGTAAAATAAAATTATATTCGGTATTCTAATTAAATAAACACTAGGCGCGAAACGCAGAAATTTTTTTACCTGCTTACTATTCCTATTAAATTTTTTTTTAGTATTTTACAGTCTTTAATTAATACAATTAATAATCGTAAATTCTGCGTATTTTTTTTTGTAACACGTATAACAGATAAAAATCTATCAATGTTTTTTGCGAATTACCTATCAAATAAAAAAATATCCTAACATTTTTAAGCAATCTTGAGGCTATTATATTTTTTCAGATTGTGCTATGGCTGTTTTGATGTCGTTCGTTTCGTATTATTATTTTAGTTCAGAATATATAAGACTGTAAAATTAAAAAAAATAATAATCATATATATATATATATATATATATATATATATATATATATATATATATATATATATATATATATATATATATATATATATATATATATATATATATTACATAACAAAAAATTATTAACATAAATGTTGCGTGTAATGGATTCTTATATATTCTTAGATTTAAAACAGTTGGCTTGATGCATGTTTGCATAGCCTATTATTTTTAAAATTATTTTGTTATTAAACTTTCGCAGTTTTGTCAAATATTTCTAAAATAACAACTATCTATTTACATTAAAAGGCAATTTCCGAACCGTAAAACCAAAATTTCTCTTTTTGTTTCGCGATTTAATAGTCTGTAAAAATATGAGAAATTTTTTTTATATATTTTGCCCCTTTGGAAGCGTCACTTCGCTTAATGTTTATATCAGTTTTTTTGCCTACAACTTATTTATAACAGCAAATAAAAAGCCCTTTTGATATTATTTTATTCCAAAAGCTATTCTGGGGTGGTCACTAAGAATGTAACTACCGTGAGAAGGCAAAAAATAACGTATTCTCTTCATAATAATATATTTTGCTAACTAATATTAGTTTTTTTTTAAATTTTTTTGGTTTTACAATGATCGTGGTATGGAAAAATAATAATAAAAATTTAGGAAACCTTTTTAATGTCAAAAAAACAAGAAAGTTTTTTTTTTAGTATAAATTTCACAAGCTTCAGTTGAATATTAAATTTGTAAAATTAAGATTTCACAGATTTTATTCTAAAACACCTAAGTTTTTGAGATTTTGTTCAGCTTGTTAAAAAGCGTTTATTTTTGTGGCGGATGGGTGGTATACTCTCAAGGTAAATTTATTCATCTATGAATGGCTGGGGATCAGGAAGATAGGGCTAGAAAAAATATTATAATTCAACAAACATATTGCTACCACTTTTTTTTCGAACTATATTGCAACATAAGTTTGTGTTGTGATTAAAAAAATAATAACGCCAGACTAAAAGTAATTTTTATTGTATTTCCAAGCTATTTGTTAACATTTCATCAATAATTTGCAGCTTTTATGATTTAATAATTTAAAAAATTGTGTGTTTGTAATCGCTTGTTTTTTTCGAGCTATAACTATTGTGGTATTGATGGAGATCAATTGTTTGACACATTTTTTCACTTATTGTGATGTATTGACAGTTACTGAAAATTCGCAAAAGATTATTAAGATTCGTTA
>JASAMX010023425.1:0-14202 GCA_030248175.1 Microlaimidae sp. YZB2_3 | reverse complement strand
ATGTTACGTACTTCGTTCAGTTACGTATTGCTGAACAAAATTTCAGATAAAATTTAAACGAAAAAATGTAACACATAATGAACGTAATGCAGATGAAAATATAAACATAGAAAAGCCCAAAAATTTTAGATTAATTTTTAAAATCGAAAGCAGATAACATTAAATTGCAATACACGTGACAGATTTATAATGTAGGTATGCATCAAATGGGCGAGATCTTTAATAAGAAGATTAAATTCTTTTGTTTTAATTGAAGCCGGGTATTACTTTTTCTTGAGCGGGTATGTTATCGGTAGCGGATATATGATCATTCTTCAAACTTTAAACACTAACATAAAACATAGATTTGTGTAATTCGAGTTACTAGAAAAATGGGGATATGTGCACGTACCTATTACAAAACGGTGTAAGGAAAAATAAAATGAAAAGGAGGAAAAACCCAGTATCATGAAATTTCGGAATAAATGTAAGATTTTTCAAACTCTCCTCCCCCCCGCGGAGTTTCACTCTAATTTTGTTTAATTTTTAATTTTCACTCTATTTTTTAAAATAAATATGCGTTAAACCAAATTAAATTAATATATATTTTTAAAAATTTTGCAACCTTTTTTTAATAACTATTTTTTTCAAAAAACTATAAAAACCTAGCTCAGAAGGCCCTCCATTTTAAATGGCTTGAGTTAAGATCAGAAACATAACTACTGTGCACAGTACTGAGAGACTCCTCCTATTACGCAATAAAAAAGGTGACAGTAGGGTAACTGACTTAATTTCGGCCACCTTTTCTTATTTTTTTGAATAAGTTCTTTCTGGCTTTTTCAATCAAGCCAAAATTTGGCCTAAAAATCAAACAATAGCTATACTTGTTATTCCAGTGCAAAATTTGAATATTTCTGTTACACTTAAAAATCAGTGAATTTTTAAACTTTTTTTTTAAGTGACCGAAGTTAAGACGCGTGCCATTTATTTCGGCCACCCAGAAAAAACTGGCCATAACTATTGCTTGAACAAACAATTAAAAAATTCTAAAGGTTGCAAATTTACCCTTAGGTATTGTTCTTGGTACATATAACTTAATTTTTCCCGTTTGCGAACTTAAGTTATTAGCAAGACTTTAAATAATTATGTCAAAACCTTAAAAAAAATTTTTAATAACTTGTATTTTTTGTTCAATTTTTATTTTTGGCTTAAAAAACGTCAAAACAAAGTCAAACGAGCAAAAAAAATTCTTTATAAATACGGTAGTACAATGATATTTAAAAACAGAAAAAACGGCAGGTACTTTCACCTAATTTTTAAGGTGGCCGAAATTAACGGAATCTTAAAATGCGCAGTTAGTTAAACGCATTGCAAAATAATTTTGAAGAAAATATTAAAACATGAAAATTAACAAATTTGAGCCTTAAATAGAAGATATTTTAAGGTTATATATTGCTTCGTTCTAAATTTGACGCAGTTTAAACACAAAGCAAAAATTAAGAAAATCATAAAAAATTCACTTTTTGTATAAAATTGTTGATAATGTAGAATAATAAAAATAAAAAACTTTTGCAAAAACACTTTATTCAACATTAATCCAGTTACTTTTGTACTAGTTCTTTTGTGTTTTAAGAATAAGCCAATTTTCTAACACCCTAAATTGGTGGCCGAAATTAAGGCGTGGCCGAAATTAAGTCAGATACCCTAAATAAAACATTTTATTAAGCACATTTAAACTTAACCGTTTAGTTTTTCAAATAGTACTGGACGAAGTGGTTAAACAACGAAACAACAATGTTTTGTTTACAACAACAATACAGATTGTTCTATAGTTTTTTGGGCAAGAAAAACATCTAAATCGTGCTCTTAGCAACAAATTTCTTACTTTTGATATTATTATTGAAATTTTGAATATGATAAAAAAAGTAACACAATAAACTTTCTTCAAAAAATCCGCTTCTTATAAGCAGAATACACAATTACCATGTAAAAAACTTAATATAAAAAAAACTTACGCAAACTTTTAGGGTAACTGACCTAAATGCGGCCAGCCTTAATTTCGGCCACTTTCTGTTATTTTTGCAATACGCGAAGTTAAAAAATAAACTGCGTATAACTAGATAGATGACATGACGAGCTATCTAGCCATACCCAGTTCATTTTATATAACTTTGCGCATGGCAACACTAGCAGCCGGTGGTCGAAATTAAGGATGGCCGAAATTAAGTCAGTTACCCTACGCCATTAAAATTTATAGAATAAAACATTTGCAATCTTTAATGAAACAGCATTTTTATAGTGTTTTTACAGAGTTATTTTTCCTCAAATTCCTCCTCGTTTCCCTCGGCGTCGATTTCCCAAGGGGGCGGGTCTTGATCTTTGACGCGCTCGAATGCGAATTTTATCACCTTGAACCCTTCTACGCCCACGGCGTACCACCAGCGACGCACTACGTACAACCCTAAAAGCTACGCTATTTTTAATTAAAAAAAGAATCAAACTGAAAATTTCTCAAAATAATAAGACCGAAACTTCGAGCCAAAATTAAACTCAATCGATTTCTACAGGAATTCCCCTTTTAGTCATACATAAACATAGCCATAGGTGAAAAACCTCTTCGATTTAAAACCTTGATTAAAAATCATCCCTGTAACTCAAAATTTTGTGTCGGTAATATGGGTTTTTTAGGTTAGGTTATAATTTCCAATTCCAATATTCTGCCCAAATATGCAAAAAGTTGGACGGGTAGTTTTGAGTGAAGGCAAAAAAACCTGTTTCGCAAAAACGGTCCGAAAATTTTAGAAGGAATAATGTTTCAAATCCCATTTTTTATACAAGAAATCCCTAAACTGGGAGGGGAGGTTCAGGTTGTCGCCTCGCCACTTTCTGAAACCCCAAATTTAAAAGGAGGTGATAACTTTTCATAAAATGTTTTAGCAACATAATTTAGCAACCCCGATATAATTTTTTTTCTTTCGTTTTTTGTGTTATTTTTATTTGCTTGTACAATGTGACTGGTTTAGTTCAGTTACCAAACAAAAAGCGTTTAAGTAAACATATTTCGGAAGCAGAAGTATCGAATTAAACGACAATTTTCTCGTTAGCTTTTCTATTAGCTCATCAATATAAAATTTTTGTTCTAGCTGACAATTTTTATCATTCTGATAGAGTGCATAAAATTTATTCCTTATTCCTCTAGATTTTGAAACATCAAGACAACAGGACAAAACACTAGTTAATAATTACCGTCGTATCGATATCCGGCAGCCGGGGCGAATTTCCCGGCTTTAAAACCCCGAATAACGCGGACCGGTTTATTGTCCGGATCGTCCGCGTTCAGCGTTAGGGCCAGATTGAACCCTGTCAGCTCCTGGTCTTTTACTTGGGGTCCTGTTCGGAGATTCTAAAAATTTCATCAAAACGGTAGTAAAGATTAGCATAAAATTAACATTTCATGGTTATTTTAAAATAAACCTCCTGTGTTGTTTTATTTCTTGGAGGCTTTTATTTAGTGGGTGTTTTTGCCTTGATTTGGGTAACCCCAAATTTTCGGAAAACGAGAGAAAGGAGTGCGCAGTTTACAAATTTTGTTCAAGATACGACCGCATCTTCTTATCCCGTACTGTTCTTACGTATCCCATTAATGAAGAAAAATTTCGGCGCGTAAAATTTACCTTAGATTTTTTTGTAAACTACATTTTTGTTAAAACATGCTTGAAACACGAAAAAATTATTGTAAAAATTACCGGTTTTTGCGCAGAGCTACGGAGCGGAGCTTTGCTTTTTACATGTCTGGAGCAACCCTTAAAGCGCCGCTCTTTTGGAACTAATTGCATTAATAATTAAAGAACTATTGTATGGCTTTTGTCAACATGTTTTTGTAAAGTAATAATTTTTTATACCTTACTTAAATATTCCTAAAATTGCAGATAAAATAATTTCACAGTAAAGAAAACACGAATAATGAAACGGAATTTAATATTAGTGATGTTTCCCAGAACACCATTGCTTTCCGAATGATTATGGAAAGAGTGTTGTCATTTTTATTGTAAAGCACAATTTATTCAAAACTTGTTGGCTATATAGTTAGTTGAATAGAATAGAAAATTTTATTGTACACGTAAGCACATAGCAACCATATTGTACAATATTTAAAAAAAAGCTAACAAAACTACAATGAATTGTCATAGTTGTATTAAATATAAAAAACATACTAAAGGTAGGGTAACTGACTTAATTTCGGCCACGCCTTAATTTCGGCCACCAATTTAGAGTGTTAGAAAATTGGCTTATTTTTAAAACAAAAGTAACTAGCAAATGAACTAGCACAAAAATAACTGGATGTTGACTAAAATGTTTTTGCAAAAGTTTTTTATTTAAGTTATTCTGCATTATCAACATTTTCATACAAAAAGTGAATTTTTTGTAAATTTCAGGATTTTTGATTTGTGTTTAAACTGCATCAAATTTAGAACAAAGCACTATATAACCTTAAAATAACTTCTATTTAAAGCTCAAAATTGTTAATTTTTATGTTTTGATATTTTCTTCTAAATCACGTTGCAATGCGTTTAACTAAATGCGCATTTTAAGATTCCGTTAATTTCGGCCACCTTAAAATTTACATAAAAGAACCTGTTTAACACGATTTGAACCATCATTTGTACGGGGGGTTACATAACAAATAATTTACTAGTTTATATTAAATTATGAAAAGCCCGGAAGGATTTTTTAAAAAATAATATAGAAACACATTAAAAAAGTCAGGTTAATTTTTTGGCGGAGGAGTGATTCATATTATGGTAAATATAATAAATAAATATCAATTTCAATGGGGTTTCCCACCTAACACACCACTTACCACGATATAGAGTACCAATGCTTCAAAAAGTTGTGAAAATAAATTAAAACAGTAAAAATGTCAGGTTATTTCCTTTGGCGGAAGGATGCATTTATAAGAATTACGTAGTAAACATCTGTGCGAGCTGGAGTAATACAATCCCCAATTGGCTAGGTTTGAACTATCAATAAACCGATATAGGGATTTCTCAAAGATTATTAAAATGCAGTAAAAAAAAACTCAGGTTATTTTCTTGGCAGAGGAATGCAGTCAGATGTGAAACATTAAGGATAGGCAAGGGTTGGTGTGTAATTATACCCCTGCTTAACTTTTGTAACGTCTTATTTATTCTTTAAGTTGACAATTTTGGTTTATCTAATCGTTTTTTGGTGTTTTAGGCGTTTGTTTTTGTTTTTTTAAAACCTAAAAGGTGGCCGAAATTAAAGCGGATTTTGTTTTTTTGCTGTTTTTAGGTTAAACATATAAAAAAACTTAATGGAATGGAATAAAATTTTTACCATGCTTTCTTTAAAGTTGGTTGGCTGTAACAAAAGCCATTTTATGTTGAAATAGTTTTTTTCACCAAAAAAATTTTCAACAAAAAAACACAGGTTATTAAAACTTGTTTTTTAAGGTTTTGACATAATTATTTAAAGTCTTGCTAATAACTTTTAAATTTCGCAAACGGGAAAAATTAACTTATATCTACCAAGAACAATACCTAAGGGTAAATTTGTAGCCTTTAGAAATTTTTATTGTTCGCTTAAGCAATAGTTATGGCCAGTTTTTTGTAGGTGGCCGAAATAAATGGCACGCGCCTTAACTTCGGCCACTTTAAAAAAAAGTTTAAACCTTCACTGATTTTTAAGTGTAACAGAAATATTCAAATTTTGCACTGGAATAACAAATATAGCTATTGTTTGATTTTAGGCCAAATTTTGGCTTGATTGAAAAAGCCAGAAAAAACTTATTCAAAAAAATAAAAAAAGGTGGCCGAAATTAAGTCAGTTACCCTAAACCCAACGTGGCTGCAACAGTTGTTCGTTGGATTAAAAAATGCCTCCCATTAAATAACCACTCAAATCACGAGAATCTGACGTCACTTTATCAAACAAATACTGGTATAAAATCAAATATAATTGGCTGATAAAGTGACGTCATATTCGCGTGATTTGAATAGTTACTTAATGGGGACATTTTTTAATCCAATGAAAAAATGTTGCCGCCACGTTGGATTTACCTTTAGTATCATTTTATCAAATCAAAAATAACATAAAATAATTCAATTTTTGTAAATTTACCCAAAGTTGAGGTTAAACAAACTGTAAATTATTGATTTAATGGCCGGTGCAAGATATTTTGCGATAGACTCATCACCAATTGGTAAACATCATCTTCATTATCATCATCTATCTGTCATAAAACAACGGGCTCAAAGTTCACCTTAGGTTTGGCGGCCGTCCCTTTCAAATCCCTCCCTCCGGATCCGGTGTAGGTGAAGCAGTGGCCGTAGTCCAAGTCGTCCGGGTATCCGCCGGAAAGCGCCACGGACACCACGCCGCCCAGACCCACGGAGCCGGAAATACCGGACACTGTGGTCCTGTGGCAACCCGCCCAACAGCACTCCTCTCTGGACTGGAACAGCTGACCGACGGGGACGCCTGGAAATGACGACAACTAGGTACGCAATCACGAATAAAAACCAATAAAACTTTTTGTATTACTTTAAATCAATACGTCAAACCACTGAAATCTATGATACATACATATATTTAGAGCTGTTCACGGTCTGAAAATGCCCCCCCCCGTTTTATTAGAGGATATGCCCCTCCCCCCGCCAAAAAATGAAAAAGTACCCTAAAATTATGACGCCATTTTTGACCTATGATGACGCCATCATCGCGAATTTTTTGCAGTTTTTTGCCTATTTCAATGTATTTTAAGCCATTTTAGACCTATTTTTACCTTATTTTCGCTTTTTTGTCCCTTTTTTCCCCTTTCCCTTCTTTTTTCTCTTTTTTTTCTTTCTCCCCTGCTTTCCCCCCTCCCTTTCAAAAAAGTTGCCCTCTCGTGCCCCCCGTTTTGGAATTGACCCCCCCCCCCCCCGTTTTAACCCCGGGGGGGGGGGGGCAGTGGTGCACAGGTCTGTATATTATCATTTTATTTCTGTACTTCAAATCTGAAAAAAAGAGGTCACTTAGACTTGACTAAACTTAGACCACATTTTTATTTCGCGGCGGAACACTCGGGCGGAATTTCTTAAAGTTAGACAGGTTTGTAAATACAATACGGCCTCTATAAAGCCCAAAGAACTAAAAGCCGAACAATTTTAGTTCTATCAAAGATGAAAATTTGGTTTATTAAGTTTTTTGGCTGGTTTTTTTTAAAATTCATGCCTAGGCTGTATTTTTAATTAAACTATTGAAACTGATAGATTGTAAAATGGGTCTAAAATTGCTTTGAACTGTAAGTTTTCTAACAGACCAAATTCCTAAAATACCTGGAATTGACCCGAAAACCTGCGGCCTTTTCCCCATATCCGCCGGTTTTTGATAATTGTAGAGGGAGCGGTCGATTCTGACGATTCCTCCGTTCGCCCAACGGCGCTCCTGTCCGCTTTCGCTCCCGCTGCCACAGGTGAGCTGGTAAATTTTTGCTTTTATGCAGAAGCATAGGTGGGATGGAGATTTATTGGTGAGCAAGGAATGTAATTCCAAGGGACGATTTTCAAAACAAAGGCTTTTTTATTCATTAATTTACGTTTTATAGTAAAACTATATGAACACAGACCTGTGCCTGTTCCAGCAATACCCCGTCCCGCTTTATGGTACACCCTTCTTCTTTAATAGCCTAAATAAAATTTTCGGACAAAGGGGTCCACCCGCTCCTAGAGCCAAAATTTTGGACCCCCCCCCTTGAAAAAATATAGAGGGCTCCCTCCTCCCCCCTCAAAGCTCGAGAGCGGTCCGGCCTGACCCCCCCTAGCGAGGCTGACACCATTCACCCCCCCCCCCCTCCCGACCAATTTGGAAGTATATTTTTTATTTACTGTCAAAAACAAAGTTTTTTAGTTAAAAACAGTGTTTAAATACACTTTTTAGGCCTAAATAGGCGATTTTAGTACATAAAATTCAATATTAGACCTAAAAACACTTAAATTATTGAGTTAAAAAAATTTTGTTAAAAAATTGGAACCCTCTGACCCCCCTAAATTTGAAATCTCGCACCCGGGGTCGACCCTCCTCCCTAAAAACTACCCCCCCGCAAAATTTTGGCCTTCCACCCGGGTGTGGACCCCTAGCGGACCCGACCAAAAACATCTATGGTAGGGTGGGGTCCACCCCCCCTAGCCTCAAAATTTTGGGCCCCCCTCCCCTCAAATTTTCGAATTTTTTATCCCTGACCCCCTTCTATATTTTGAAATCTGACCCCCTCCACCTCTCGAGAAAGTTTTAAGTACATTTTTATGCTAAATTTTATTTCAAAAACGTGAATTTAAACACAAATCCATGTTTTTACACCCTTTTTATACCTAAATATCGCTTTTTATTCAATAAAATGTAGTATTATCTTATAAAAAAACTATTATTAAACATTTAATGGTTTAAAAGTATTTTCTTTCGGAAATTGGACCCCACCGGACCCCCCTCTAGGTTTTAAAATCTTCCACCCCGGGTCGACCCCCCCAAAAAGCTAGCGGGGTTCGACCCTCCCCCCTAGAATCCCCCTCCTAGATTTTGAAATGTCATTTACTTGGGGTAAACACCCCCCTAGCTTTTTGACCGTGTACATCTATGCTTTAAAGGCTCTAAAAGAGCGCTTATTTAAGTCGGTTCTAAAACTTTTCTTGAATGCATCCAAAGAATCGATAGTTACTTGAGACGGGAGTAGATTCTTCCAAGGTGTAACCACCCTACATGTATATTTGCAAAAGAAAATTTCCTTGCATTAATTCAACTTTCTTCAACAGCCAATTTAAAAGGATGACCACGGGTGGGCTGCAGGTTAAACTTTAAAAAATCATTGGCTTGCAAATTGTTTAAGCTATGTATAATCTTAAAGCACTCATATAAATCAGTTTTGTCTCTTTGGTCCTATAATCTTTTTAAACCTATGTAATCCAATCTTTGTTCGTAACCAACAGGTAACAACTTGCATTTATAAAACAACCTAGCAATTTAGCAGCTCACCTGCTTGTATGAGAATGATAGGAAAAAGATCGATCGGCAAGTGGGGTGACGTCGTTTTCCAGCTGACCATAATCCACGGCTGGCTATAATAATAATTTTTAAATGATAGTAAATCATAATTACTTTATAAAAAAAGCATTCTGATTTGTAATAATGCAAAAATAATAAATAGTTTAGAAAAAATGCGCACTGGAAAAAAACTCAACGCGCTCGCGTTCCCTTCATTTATATACGGAAACGAAACTGTGACAAAGGTGCGGCACATAAGAAATACAATACAACGCGCGCTTAAAGACTTGCTGGTAATGTAAAGGTAAATCTTTCTTCCGCACTCATAATTATTTTTGTATCGGTAATACGCTTATGATACTTGGCTTGTCTTAGCGCCTGCCCTTTGGATAATCTGCATTAGGAAAGATAAGTTTCAGGTAATGCAACAACAACAACAACATACCAAGGTGAGGGTGCGGTGAGCCAAAGCTTGCAAGCTTTGCCTCACCGCGGTATGCCAGGTAAAGTGGGTCACGCACATAGGTGAACAAGGGGGGGGGGGTATGGTGGGGTCCACCCCCCCATAGCCTCGGAATTTTGGGGCCCCCCCTAGAAAAAAATCCAGGGGGCCCCCCTCCCCCCAAATTTTCGAATTTTTTACCCCTGACCCCCCTCTAGATTTTGAAATCTGACCCCCCTCCTCCCTCGGGAAAATTTTAGGTACCTTTTTTATACTAAATTTTCTTCCAAAAACGTGAATTTTTAACACAAATTCATGTTTTAAAACACTTTTTATACCTAAATATCGCTTTTTATTCAATAAAATGTAGAATTATCCTATAGAAAGAACAATTATTAAAGTTATTATGGTTTAAAATTGTTTTGCTTTGGACACCGGAACCCACCTGACCCCCCTCTAGGTTTCAAAATCTTCCACCCCGGGTCGACCCCCCCTAGAAAGCTAGGGGGGGTGTTGGGGGTCGGTATATGGGCGCG
The DNA here is from genome assembly GCA_030248175.1 of Microlaimidae sp. YZB2_3. Taxonomy (NCBI): domain Eukaryota; kingdom Metazoa; phylum Nematoda; class Chromadorea; order Desmodorida; family Microlaimidae; species Microlaimidae sp. YZB2_3. The sequence goes on along the minus strand of JASAMX010023425.1, from coordinate 4,206 downwards.
GGGGGGGGGGTTGGGGGGCTAACCCCCCGGGGGAGGGTCCCCAAATTCTGAGAAGATGGGTTAACCCCCCCCACTCAGAAGTAGGGGGGGGGGATAAAAAGTTAACCCCCCCCCAATTTTGGAAAAATGAAAAAAAAAAGTCTTTAAAATGACTTCTAACTGCCCCCAAACTTAAGTTTTGAGGTCAAAATGAGTGTTTTAAGCAATAAAAAGCTCAAAAATGCAATAAAAAGGGCTTTTTGACCAAAAATTCGCGTTTTTTACCTATTTTTCCTTCAAAATCGAAAAACGATATGGGTAAAATGCACTCCAAAAAAAAAACGATATGGGTATTTTGCGTTTCTCGGATATTAACCCTCCCTAATTTGGGGTTTAACCCCCCCCCCACACTCTGGACTAACTTGCCCATGTATGGTTCGACCCCCCCTAGATTTTGAAATTTCATTCACACGGGGTAAGCCCCCCTAGCTTTTTGACCGTGTTCATCTATGGTCACGCACGGGAACGGTTTATTAATTATTGACATCTATCCTGCCAATTTAAGCGTGGACTTTAAGAGAGCAACAACTATAGCTTCATTATTTCATAATCATGACCATGAGCTTGATGCATTAAAACCAATTTACACCCGGTTATTAACATGGATATACAGAGGACGATCAGGTTAGGGTCAGTTCTCTTTTTAGACAACATATAACTTCCTTTTAATGTTAAATAATTTTAGGTAGGGAACCCCCTCAAGACGGAGCTTTAAATCTATCATAGCTTTAAGCTTGACAGCTTAGATTATATGATACTTCAAGTTAGTGCCACTTCTTACTTTGTTTGATATTCTTGACGATTTTCGCCTTTCTGGCGCTTTTGTGATGTCATTATTAGCAGGACGTTTCCGTTTACTTTGACTCGACGCCTTTGTGTGTCTCTTTGCTGCAATTTGACGTTGATTGTCTGATTTAACCGGAAATTTGTTTACCAAATTTTGCAGCTAAAATAATTAAAAAGTCAAAAAAACTGCCGCAAAAAATGATCAGAAACATAATAAAACTTGAGTTTTGTTTGATCTAAGGGCATATTGGTCCAAATATTAATCAAAACTGTTTAATATGGTTAGTTTAATATCGACTCCATCCTCCTCTAACCTTAAAAGCATACATGGGCACGGGGGGGGGGGTTGGTGGGGGGTTAACCCCCCCCCAAATTCTGAGAAGTGGGGTTTAACCCCCCCCCCCACGCAGAAGGGGGGGGGGGGGGTGAAAAAGTTAACCCCCCCCAATTTTGGAAAAATGAAGAAAAAAAAAGTCTTTAAAATGACTTCTAACTGCCTCCAAACTTAAGTTTTGAGGTCCAAATGAATGTTTTAAGCAATAAAAAGCTCAAAAATGCAATAAAAAGGGCTTTTTGACCTTAAATTAGCGTTTTTTACCTATTTTTCCTTCAAAATCGAAAAACGATATGGGTAAAATGCACTCCAGAAAAAAAAACGATATGGGTATTTTGCGTTTCTCGGATTTTAACCCCCCCCCCCCTAATTTGAGGTTTAACCCCCCCCCCCCCACTCCGGACCAACTTGCCCATGTATGCTTAAAAGTTCTAAACAATACACTAACATTAATAATCTAAAATAACATATTAACTAATTACATAAATTGATTTTAAAAAATCTAGATAAAAATGATGTAAAAGTGCTTTTTAGGAAACCCAAAAATAGACATTTGGAAATTTAAATGACTTTAAACTTACCCAGATTTTTGCTCATTGAATACAACTTCATAAATTTGTTGTCATTTTTTAAGGGAAAACACTATAAGAGAGGTGCAAACTTTGCCGATGCGTACACCCCCATATCTGACCAATTAGTTTTGCAACTCCTGAAGATAGAAGTTTGACCAGATAATGGAAGGCAGTTGGAATTTCAAAAAAACTTAAATCACAAAAGGATTGAAAGCTACTACAACTATTATGTGTAACATAATAGTTGTAGTAGCTTTCAATGCCTTTTGATTTAAGTTTTTTTGAAATTCCAACTGTTCATTATATCATTTATCTCTTCGGAGTTGCAAAACTAATTGGTCAGATATGGTGGGCACCTCTCTTTGCGTGTTTTCAAATCAACAACGAATTTATGAAGTTGCTCAAATCAAGCAATTAGGATAAGTTTAAAGTCATTTAAATTTCCAAATGTTATTTTTTGAGTTTATTAAAAAAAAGGGCACTTTTTCATCATTTTTTTATCTAGATTTTTTTTTTAAAATCCAGATTTTTATGTAATTAGTTAATATGTTATTTTCATTATTAATGTTAGTGTATTGTTTCAAAGTTTTAGGGTACATCGGCAAGTTGGGTTATGGGGGGGTTAAACCCCAAAATTAGGGGGGGGGTTAAAATCCGAGAAAAACACAAAATACACATATCGTTTTTTTTCTGGAGGGAAAAAAGCCCATATCGTTTTTCGATTTTGAAGGAAAATAGGTAAAAAACGCTAATTTATTTAAGAGCCCTTTTTATTGCATTTTAGAGCTTTTTTTTGTTTAAAACAGGGGGGTTTTTTTTCAAAACTTAAGTTTGGAGGCAGTTGGAGGTCATTTTAAAGACATTTTTCTTTCGTTTTCCAAAATTGGGGGGGGCCTTAACTTTTTTCTCCCCCCACTTTTCTGAGATGGGGGTAAATTCCACTTCTAGGACACAAAAAAAAAAAAAAAGGTTAACCCCCCCCCAACCCCCCCCCCCCGTGCCAGTGTATGCTTTTAAGGTTAAGAAGAATGAGAAGTGATTAGACTAACCATATTAGACGGTTTGATTTGATATTTGGATCAATATGCCCGTAGATCAAACAAAAGTTTCAATTTTTTAAGTTTATGTTTCTGCTCATTTTTGCGGCAGTTTTTTTGACTTTTTAATTATTTTTAGCTACGAAATTTCGTAGGACAGATTTTCAGGTTTAAATCAGACAATCAACGTCAAATTTGCAGCAAAGAGACGCGGGGGGCCGAAGGCGTCAAGAGATCTCGCTCCTCCGTAATAATAGACAGCACAAAAGCGCCAGAAACGGGGAAGTGGTCGGGGAGATGATAGAAGTAAGAAGTGGCACTAACTTGAATTATTATAATCTAGGCTGTCAAGCTTAAAAGCTTATGATAGATTTTAAAGCTCCGTCTTGAGAAGTTCCCCTACCCTAAAATTATTTAACATTAAAAGGAAGTTATATGTTGTCTACAAAAAGAAATAAACCCTAATACGTCTCTTAGTAGTATCCATGTTAATAACCGGGTGTAAATTGGTTTTAATGAGCGACTCCATGGTCATGATTAAGAGGGGGTGAAGCCATAGGTATTTTTGCTCTCTTAAATTCCACCGCTTAAGGTTGGCAGGATAACATGTCAATAATTAATAAACTTTATGTTACGTAACCATAGATGGAACACAGTCAAAAAAGTTCGGGGCTTACCGGGTATGAATGAAATTTCCAAAATCTAAGAGGTCGGAAACCAGAGTACAGTTGGCCTCCGAGTGGGGGTTAAACCCCAAATTCGGAAAAGATTAAAATCCTGAGAACACAAAATACCCATATCGTTTTTTTTTTGGAGTGCATTTTACCCATTTCGTTTGCAGATTTTGAAGGAAAAATAGGTCAAAAACGCCGAATTTTTGGTCGAAAGGGCCTTTTTATTACGTTTTTTGAGCTTTTTATTGTTTAAAACACTCAGTTTTTGACCTCAAAATCTTAAGTTTGGGGGCAGTTCAAAAGTCATTTTAAAGACCTTTTTTTTATTTCATTTTTATAAGAATTAGTTTTTTATCCCCCCCCCCCCTACTTCTGAGTGGGGGTTAACCCCCCTTCTCCGGAGTCTGGGAGGGGGGTCTAGGCCCGAAGACCCCCCCCCGCATCCCTATGGGTCGAACCCCCCCCTAGCTTTCTAGGGGTGTTCCACGGTGGGAAGTTGGGAGGCCCCAAGATCCCTCCGGTGTCCGACACAAAACGATTTTTAAACCATAATAACTTTAATAATTGTTCTTTCTATAGGATATATTCTATCATTTTATTGAAATAAAAGCGATATTTTTAATTATAAAAAGTGTTTTAAAACGTGGAATTTGTGTTAAAAATTCACGTTTGGAAGAAATTAGTATCAAGGTACCTAAAATTTTCCGAGGGGTCAGATTTCAAAAATCATGGGCCCCCTGGGGGTTCTCAGAGCCGAACGCCTG
>JASAMX010023424.1:0-40731 GCA_030248175.1 Microlaimidae sp. YZB2_3 | reverse complement strand
TTTTGCTTTTACTATTTAAGAAATATCTACTTTTTGATTAGTCTTTTTTACACACATGTGCAATCCACTAAAAAATTCCAATGTTCTTAGCTTTCCCAAAATCTTTTTACCAGTTTTACACAAAGTAAAAAAATCAAAACAATTTATTAATTTAAACTATTCAATCTGCATCCAATCAAATTCAAAAAATAAGATTTTGAAAACAAATATTAAAATATTATGACAATTTTATGCTTAAAACATGTTTTTTTAATTTTAAAATAAATAATTTATTCAGTTTTTTAAAATAAAACATCAATTTGTGTTTTTTTTTGTATTAGTCCTCAAGCCTAAATCACCGTTTAGTTTGTTATGTATGTGATTTTTCTTTTAAAAAAACGTTATTATTGCATACTTTTATAAATATTTTTTTGTTAAAAATTTTTTTTTGCTTGAAGTTATTTGAACTTGTATTTAATTTCGGTCAAATATTGTAAATTCTTTTGTTACATACAAAAAATTTACCAAAAAAAGTATCGCGTTTTGTTTATTCATTTTTTACGCGCAATCAATTAAAAAAATCCTTGTGTTCCAGCTTTCCAAAAATCTAGTTTTAAACACATCAAAAAAATTAAGATTATTTTGGAAAACCAATAAAATAATAATATAATTGAGAACATGGTTTTTTTAATCGTTTTTTTATAATTTTGGGCAAATATTGTTATTTTGTTAGGTACAAAAAAATTGCCTTAAAAAAGTATCGCGTTTTGTTTATTAATTTTTTATGCACAATCAATTAAAAAACCCTCATGTTCTTAGCTTTCCAAAAATCTAGTTTTAAAAACATCAAAAAAAATTAAGATTATTTTGGAAAACCAATAAAATAATAATATAATTGAGAATGTGGTTAGTTTTTTTTTAAATCGGTGTTTTAATTTCAGTCAAATATTGTATATTATTATTTTGTTACCTACAGAAAATTTGCCTAAAAAATATCGCGTTTTGTTAACTCATTTTTTATGCACGTGCGCAATTGATGGAAAAAAATCCTTGTGTTTTAGCTTTCCAAAAATTTAGTTTTAAACACATCAAAATAGTGGATTTGTATCCAATACACAAATTGAAAGCTAGGGGGGTCCGGACCCCCTTGGGACCCCCCTCCTAGAATTCAAAATTTGATTTCCCACAGGTAACCACCCCCCCCCCCTAGTTTCCTCGACCGTGCTCACCTATGGTTGCCCCCCCCCATTTTGGAATTGCCCCCCCAATAAAACCCCTGGGGGTGAGGGGCAGTGCAAAGGTCTGTTTAGGCAAAGAAACATTATGGTTTAGTTTTGAATGGCACAATCCATAAAAATGTGACAAAAATAATATAAATTAAATATCAGTATAAACTTCACATAATCAGACCTGTGCACTACCCCCCAGGGTTAAAACGGGGGGGGGGGCAACTTTTTTTAAACGCGGGGGGGGGCAATAAAACGGGGGGCAAGCAAGGGGGACGAAAAAAAGAGAAAAAAAAGGAGAAAAAAGAAGGAAAAAGGGAAAAAGGGACAAAAAAGCGAAAATAAGGTAAAAATAGGTCTAAAATGGCTTAAAATACATTGAAATAGGCTAAAAACTGCAAAAAATTCGCGATGATGGCGTCATCATAGGTCAAAAATGGCGTCATAATTTTAGGGTATTTTTTCATTTTTTGGCGGGGGGGGGGGCAATAAAACGGGGGGGGCATTTCCAGACCATGCACAGGTCTGCATAATGCTTTTTTAAAGTTTAAGTTTTTGGGCATTTTTCTACTTTTGAAAAGCATCAAGAATGTTTCTAAACTTATATTAAAACAAAAATGTAAAGGAAAAAATCCGACTGTCTTGTCAAGGGCTTTTGGGTAAAAAATCCCCCAGCGGTTTTGGAATGGAATTTTAGCCATTTAAAAACATTAAAAAACTTGAATTTAGGTAGATACTTTAGCAATATGAAATCGACTAGCAAGGTTCAGATAGATAGATAGTAAAAGGGCGGTTCCCTAGTGTTAGAGGCCCTGGTGTTCAAGCCTACATTGGGCTCATTACACACTGCCCTGGAACCACCTAAGAGTGGTTTTCCTCAAATCGTTTTGATTCTTTTATGAATCGTTCAAAATCAGCAACAGATGCTCCTTGAACTGTTTTTGCATTTAATTGCCAGATTTTAAACCTTATTGCTGACAGTGCATAGCACTGTTCAAGGAAGTAAGTAGCGGTCTCTTCTTCCTCTTGGCAGAGTTTACAGAGCCCATCATTCAGGGACGTAGCCAGGGGGGGGGGGGCGGGGGGAGGCGGCCGCCCCCCCCCCAAACGGTCGGACAGGAGGAAAAATAAGGATAGTGGTTGGACGGAGGGGGGCGGCCGCGCCCCCCCCCCACCGAAACGGTCGCCAGATAGTAAAATTTGGGGGTTTTCAGAGGCTAAAAATTCAAAATTTTCTAGCGCCTCGCTAATCGCTCGGCGCCAAACTTTAAAATCATTTTAGTACCCCAATGGACCCCCAAAAATTTTTTCCGCTTCGCTTCGCTCAGCGGTCAATTTCTATAGTATACATACATATATATCTCGTTATTTATGTTGCCTGATGCTAATGTTATTTCAAAGTTAGTACAATAATTTTTATAAGTAATAAGTACTACACAGAAAGCAAAACAAACAATCATATTGGTTGATTTATGTACCTCTCCCCTCCTAAAATTTCCTGCCGCTTATAGCATTGGCTCGGATTTTTTTCATATAGGTAGGTACCCTAGAAAACATGGAGCCGAGATGCTACTTATGTGCTTTGGTTTACAATGTGGGTTTAGCCAAGAGGTCTGAAACTAACGTCTCTAAATTCCTTTTTTGTAAAATCCAGGCTCTGCCAATGTGTGCTTATGTAATTTTTAACTAAGAAAACATGTTTTTACCGCTAAAAACATTAGATAATAGGTTATTAGGCCAAAAACAGTGTATTATACAGCTTTATCTACGTTTATCCCTGCGTTTTTAACGTTTTCAAAAATTAACGGGGGGCCCCCCCCCCCCCCCAAACCGGGGGGGGGGGGGGGGGCGGACCCTCCCCCCCGAAATTTGTTTTTGTACTACAATCCGCCCCCCCCCCCCAAAATGAAACTCTGGCTACGTCCCTGCCATCATTGGCTACTCCTATCTTTTTTAAGTGAGCTTTGAGGGGACTATGTCCAGTTAGAACCAGAATCACAATTACAAGGTGTAACACCTTTCTTGAGAGACCAAGCAATTGCCTAGCTCTGGAAATATTTGGCTCAATGACATAATTATTGGTATGTCGGCATGCGTCAAGATTTTGCCAGTATCTTAGTCCTTTAATAACATTAAAAAACTTGATTTCAGGTGGGTACTTTAGCGATATAAAATCGAGGTTCAAGGACAGTTTTGGAATTTTAACCAAGAAAAACGGCCAAATTTACTATCTACAGACCATTAAGAGAAAAGCACGGCCACCTAAATCGCCCACCGACCAGTATAATATCATCTGAATTTTTTTTCTAGCTATTTTAGACAAGTAAATAGATCACCAATTGGGTCAATATTTTAAAAAACATATACTCCTGTCCTGCTCTGTTATAAATTGTAGGTAAAACGTATTTAGGTACAACAAAACATTCTGTAACAATAAAAATTATTTAAATTATTTTATTATAATAAAAAAAAGAATTCATTGGAAAAAGCAAACAAACAGACAAAGGCAAAATTTTTTTTAATACTCTGTTGTTGGATTTAATAAATTACCCCATACTTGATGTCCCAAAAAGCAAAATTCTCCCTGACCCACAAGTGCTTTCCCTGACGTCTCTCTGACTTCCCTGACCCCTTTTTGCTCTCTCCAACTTCTCCTTGTCTTCCCTGGTACCTCCCTGACTCACTTGAAACCATCCCCCGTTTTATTGCCCCCACGTTTTGGAATTGCCCCCTCCCAATAAAAGCTTCAGAGGGGCTGTGCACAGGTGTGGGTAAGCAGCCCAAAATTACATTGCAAAAAACTTACCGCGAAAACTAAATGTGAAGTAGGTGCTAACGGTAGAAGGCCAGAGATAAAAGTACTGGCGTTCAGCCAAAAAGTCACAGATTCAAAAGCTCGTTTGCAGTCGATTTTTTTAATTGATGTATGTGCATTTGAACTGGATTTGCTGGAACTTGTACTTGGAATTGCATTTTTATGAATTATCTTTTTTAAATCTTTTCCAATATATCCGTGAGAAACATCCTTTGACTGGGCATTTTTCTTTGATGGTAGCGACCATGCGGGACTACTGTTCAAAATATTAATGTCCATGTATATTTCTAAATTATTTAAGTTTAGTTTCTCATGAACAATCATTGATTTGTTGAATAAACTTAAACATATAACAGTGTCATGGACATGCAAAATTACCATAAAAGTTGTATCAAATCCATATAGCTAAATTTACCATAAAGCAGTGCTAATTCATCATGACAATGAGAAATACGTTTGCAAACTAAAATTTGTAAAAACTTCATTTTAATCATAAAAATACTAAAAATGTTTAATTCTTGGCTAAGCCTAAGCAAACCCTAAAACTAAGCTAGGTAATTTTCTGACCTGTGCACGGTTTGGAAATGCACCATGCTTTATTAGAGGATTTGCCCCCCAGTGGCATGCCCAGGGGGGGCGGAAAGGGCGGTCGCTTCCTTCCCCCCACCCAACATATGGCGAAGCTGGAATTTTTTTGTAAGGGGGACCCTTACATTTTTTTTAATTTTGGGAGGGAAAATTTTTTTCTTAAATATTAATACAGAAACTTTCCTGAAGCCTTCCAAAAGCATATTAATAGTCAAAAAACCAAATTTTTCTCACTTTGCGGGTAGTTTAAATTGACAATTTATCCTAGTTTTTTTTTCAAATCGATTTTGCCCCTCAATAGTTAAGGATAAATGTTAAATAAAACTACTATAAACACTATTAACATTTTAGACCTGTGCACTGCCCCCCCGGGTTATAATGGGGGGCAATTCCAAAACGGGGGGGGCAGGGAGGGCAACTTTTTTGAAACGGGGAGGGGCAATAAAACAGGGGGCAACAGGGGGAAAGAAAAAAAGGAGAAAAAAGGAGAAAAAAAGAAAGGAAAAGGGTAAAAAGGGACAAAAAAGCGAAAAAAAGGTAAAAATAGGTCTAAAATAGATTAAAATGCATTGAAATAGGCTAAAAACTGCACAAATTTTGCAGCAATGGCGTCATAATCATAGGTGTTTTTTGGGGGGGGCACAGAGGGCCGCACCCCCCCCCTAGAGCCAAAATTTTGGACCCCCCCTTGAAAAAATTCAGGGGTCCCCCCTCCCCCCCAAAGCTCGAGAGCGGTCCGGCCTGACCCCCCTAGCGAGGCTGACCCCCCTCCCCCCTCCCGACCAATTTGGAAGTATATTTTTTATTTACTGTCAAAAACACGGTTTTTTAGTTAAAAACAGTGTTTAAATACACTTTTTAGGCCTAAATAGGCTGTTTAACACATAAAATTCAATATTAGACGTAAAACACTTAAATTATTAAGTTAAAAAAATTTTGTTAAAAAAATTGGACCCCCCTGACCTCCCTAACATAGGTCACCGACCTTCGACGGCTCAGGGGGGGGGGGTCCACACCCCGGGGTGTGGAGGTTTTTGACCTCCAGGGGGGGGTCACACCCCGGGGTGTTTTTTTTGAAAAAAAGCAGGGGGGGTGGTCACACCCCGACACCCCGAGTACCATTTTTTTGACCAAAATTGACAATTTTTTTGACGAAATTTGACCATTTTTTAAGCATTTTTTGGGAAATTCTAGTTAGGGGGGTGGTCAAAAATGGGCCTTAGGGGGGGGGGGTCAGGGGTTCAAGGGGTCGATGGGGGGGAGGGGTCAAAAATGGGCCTTAGGGGGGGGGGGATAGGTCTCAGAGGCCGTAGGGGGGGGCCGACCCCCCCCACACCCCCCCCCCCCTTCGGTGACCTATGCCCCTAAATTTTAAATCTCGCACCCGGGGCCGACCCCCCATAAAAAGCCGGGGGGGTCCGGACCCCCCTAAAAAATTTTGGCCTTCCACCCGGGGGTGGACCCCCCCCCCCTAGCGGACCCGACCAAAAACACCTATGGTCATAATTTTTAGGTACTTTTTCATTTTTAAGCGGGGGGGTATAAAATGGGCGGCAAATCCTCCAATCAAGCGGGGGGGGACATTTTCAAACTGTGCACAGGTCTGACATTTTATTAACGTTTTAAACACATGTTTTAAATGCTTCGAAAAAAAAACCCTGAAATTTTGTATTAATTATCATCAGGAATTAAAATTTCTAGTGTATTTTAGCGCCTTAAATTAAAAATTTTCTCCCTCGGACTACCCTGACAAAAGGGGCTCTGCCCCTTGACCCTGCTAGAGGGTTCTCACCCCCCAGCCCAGAACCAGACCCCCCAGAACCCCTTCAGGGTTAGCCCCCCCAGACCTCTTTCCCCAAAATGAAATCCTGGGCATGCCACTGCTCCCCCTCTGTTTTATTGCCCCCCCCGCCAAAAAATGAAAAAGTACCCTAAAATTATGGCGCCATTTTTGACCTTTTTCTCTTTTTTTCCTCCTCCCCTGCTTGCTCTTCCTATTCAAAAAAGTTGCCCCCCAAGCCCCCATTTTGGAATTGCCCCCCAAAAAAACCCCGGGGGGGGGGGTGCACAGGTCTGAACTTTTATCATGATAAATTTTATTTGTATTTTCTATGTGTCAAAATTTAAAGGAAATATTGCAAACGCATTACATTTATCCAAAAAATATTGCAAAACAAAAAATTCAATATAAAGTAGCTGTTTTAAAGTTAAAGAGGTTTTTAGGATTATCAGCATCATGTTGTTCATCTTAATTAATTTTTATGCTTCATTTCCTCATTTACATTTTATTACAATAAAAATAAGGTAAGGTGGTAATGATTTTTACATATTTCACTTTTATTTTTTAACTTAATGACTTCAATCATTACTCATGGGAACTTCCATCATAATGACCTTAGAATTTTTCAAACTATTGTGCTTTTTTATTTTGAAAAAAAAACACTTTTTAGCGGTTCAAAACAGTAAATTAAACTGATTTGATTGTATTTGACGTTCTAATCTCCCTGAATCGTGCTTTTTTATTTGATTCCCACCACCCCCTGAAATTTTCAAAACTGCCCCATTACACTACCCCCCTCAAAAAGAAAAAACCTGGGTATGCCCCTGTCATAACACAATTTAGCTTGATTTTTAGGTTTTGCTTAGACTTAGGAAAATAAATTTGTTTAAAAATAGGTTTTGATTAGTTTTTAAAACATTTTAGACTACTTGTAAAACGATTTATTTTAAAAAATTTTAGACTACATTTAAAACGTTTTATACTTTAAGGTTTTTTAACCATAAAGTTTGACGCAGTGGAATTGGAACAAAGAAATCTTAATATTTAATTTAACACCCTACAAGGTATTGAATTAATAACAAAAATCTGATTTTTTAAGAAAACATTATTTAAAAAAATGCAAAAACAAAAAATTTAATAACAATAAAACAAGAACAAAAACCTAAATATAAATATATTAAGTTTTTTATGATTTTTAAGTTTGTGTTTGTTTGTAAAATTTTTCACACATTGCGCAAAAAAAAAATACAACTCCTGGAATTTGGGGGGTCCCTAAAATTTTTTGGGGTATACCTTAAGTACCCAATTTCTGGCGTTTTTAGTACTAGAACCAGTACCCCAGTGGCGTGCCCAGGGGGGGGGCGGGGGGGGGGGGGGGGCCCCCCCCCCCCAAAATCTGGCGAAGCTGAATTTTTCCGTAAGGGGGGGCCCTTACGTTTTTTGAAATTTGGGGAAAAATTTTTTTTTAAATATTAATTAAAAAAACTTTCCTGATGCCTTCCAAAAGCATATTAATAGTCAAAAAACCAAATTTTTCCCGCTTCGCGGGTAGTTTAAATTGACAATTTATCTCAGTTTTTCCATTTCAATCGATTTTGCCGCTCAATAGTTAAGGCATACATGTTAAATAAAACTACTATAAACACTATTAACCTTTTATTAACGTTTTAAACACATGTTTTAAATGGATAGGAATAAAAAAAACTTAAATTTTGTTTTAATTATCATCTGGAATTAAAATTTCTAGTGTATTTTAGCGCCTTAAATTAAAAATTTTCTCCCCCGGGGGCATTCTGCCCCCCGGACCCCCCTGACAAGGGGCTCTGCCCCTTGACCCCGCTGGGGGGCTCTCGCCCCCCAGACCCCCATTTCTGGGGGGCTGCCGCCCCCCAGACCCCCCTCAGGGTTAGTATGTACCCCCCCCAGACCGCCCCCCCCCGCCCAAAATGAAATCCTGGGCACGCCACTGCAGCCCCGAATTTTAGGGAGGGAGTTTGAAGTAATTGAAGCTTTTTAGGGGGTAGAACCGCCTAACTTCCCCTGCCCACCTCCTATGCTTGTACAGACCTGTGCACAGTCTGAAAATCCCCCCTCAAAGAAAAGTGGCTGTGCCCCCCCAGACCTGTGCACTGCCCCCCCTCGGGGGTTAAAACAGGAGGGGGCAATTCCAAAATGGGGGGGCACAGGGGGGCAACTTTTTTGAAACGGGGGGGGGGGGCAAAGGGGGGGGGCAAGTAGGGCGTAGGGGGGAAAGAAAAAAAAGAGAAAAAAAGGAGAAAAAAGAGAAAAAAAGGGAAAAGGGAAAAAAGGGACAAAAAAGCGAAAATAAGGTAAAAATAGGTCTAAAATGGCTTAAAATATATTGAAATAGTCTAAAAACTGCAAAAAATTCGCGATGATGGCGTCATTATAGGTCAAGAATGGCGTCATTATTTTATGGTACTATTTCATTTTTGGGTGGGGGGGGGGGCAAAAAACGGGGAGGGCAAATCCTCCAATAAAACGGGGGGGGGCATTTCCAGACCGTGCACAGGTCTGCCCCCCCCATTTTATTGCCAGCCCCCTCCCCCAAAAATAAAAAAGTAAAGTACCCAAAAATTATGGTGCCATTTTTGACATCATCATCGCAAAATTTTAGCAGTTTTTAGCCTATTTCAATGCTTTTTAAGCCGTTTTAGACCTATTTTTACTTAAGCCCGGTTCACACTGCTGCGATAGGCGACAGGCGATAGGCGACAGGCGATAGGCTCCTGTCAGTTCACACTGCTGCGATAGGCGATAGTAACTTGCAATAGGCGACTGGCGACAGGCGATAGTGGTTGGATCAAAGTTCTAATCTTATCGCAATTTTGCGATAGGCGACAGCCAAAACACAAGCAGTTTCAGCATATTACGTGCGAAATTTGTAAATTAACAAATTTATGTAAAGAAATAGCGCTTCCTTGAATTGAACTTAGATACACACAACATTTTTTGTTTTTTGATGCGTTTGGTTGGTTTTTTTTAAATATGGATAAATTTGCATGAAAATAATAATTTCGATGGGTATTTGCTAATTTTGGGTCAAAAGCAACCCGCAATTTATGATAAAACTAAAAAAAGAACATTTGAATAAAATTTTTATAAACATTGATGAGATCTAAATAGCCTATGGTTGAATTATATCTGGCTGACGCTGAAATTAGAATGCAAACATGAGGGGACCAATTAAAACTGTGAGGTAATGACGTTTTTTTAAAACAAATAAGAACGCAGAATTTTTTTTAATTCCAATTTTTAATCTTTGTTAAAAATTATGTCTTCAAAATGAATTTTAACTTTCATCAGTTTAACCGGCAGTTTTTTTTAAATGAGGTTTATATAAATTTTTATAAAAATGATACACTGGGCACTGTTTTATAAAAGTTTTACAAACATTTGATTTATTTGTAAAAATACGGTCGGTTTTTTTTATTCAGCCCAATGTGTGTCTAACACTGGGATTTTCAAAGTTACAAAGAAAGAATTGACATTTACAAACAAAGATGGACATTTACAAAAAAAAATTTGAATGCTTATAATTTTTATAAAAAACAGTGCCCTAGGGCCTATTTCATAAAGGTTTTTGTAATTGTAAATTAATAAACGCATTTAATTTCTTCTCATTCTATTAATTAAAAAATACGTACATAACTTTCAAATTTACGGAATTTATAAATTTGTAATTTCTTAGATTCTGAATCCAATTTTATTAATATACTTTTTTATTAAAAATACAAAAGAAAAATATGCGTTTATTAATTTACAGATGTAAAATAATTACAGGCAATTTTTATGAAATAGGCCCCTGGCCTTGAAAAATATACCGTAATTTAAAACATAAACAAAAAAGTCCTATGCTTAGATTAGCGATGTTTCTACCCTCCAATATCATCCTCTGAAGCTCCAGTCATTTAGAGCGGAGGAAGTTCCGGAATTCCCGAGCTTTCTCTGCTCTAAATCGCTGCCGGACTTCCGTTTTTTAAACAAGCGATATCATTTTGGAAGCTTGAAATCTGTTTAAATTACTTGATAAAAAATAATATTCTCCTTTTTGAACTCTGTTTGGTTGATAAGACAACCCACTATGGCCGATTTTCATTTTTTTGTCGTCGTCTTAAAATAACTAAATTTTATGCTGTAATATCATCCAAAATTGCGGCTGAATGTGAGATTTTTTTAGAATTAAAAGCTAGCACAACTTTTAAACACTGTTTAAAATTAAAACAATGCACTATCGCCTATCGCAATTTTCTTTCAGTGTGAACTGAACGACACTATCGCCTATCGCCTGTCGCCCAGACCTGTGCACTGCCCCCCCGGGGTTAAAACGGGGGGGGGCAATTCCAAACCGGGGGGGGGCACGGGGGGAGGGCAACTTTTTTGAAACGGGGGGGGGCAATAAAACGGGGGGGGCAAGCAGGGGGGAAAGAAAAAAAAAGAGAAAAAAAGGGGAAAAAAAGAGAAAAAAAGAAGGGAAAAGGGAAAAAAGGGACAAAAAAAGCGGAAATAAGGTAAAAATAGGTCTAAAATGGCTTAAAATACATTGAAATAGGCTAAAAACTGCAAAAAATTCGCGATGATGGCGTCATCATAGGTCAAAAATGGCGTCATATTTTTAGGGTACTTTTTCATTTTTTGGCGGGGGGGGGGCAATAAAACGGGGGGGGCAAATCCTCCAATAAAACGGGGGGGGGGGCATTTTCAGACCGTGCACAGGTCTGGCCTGTCGCCTGTCACCTATCGCCTTTCTCCAATCGCCTGTCGCCTATCGCAGCAGTGTGAACCGGGCTTTATATTTCACCTTTTTGTCCTTTTGTTTCTTTTTTTCCTTTTTTTTCTCCTTTTTTCTCTTTTTTTTTGCCTCTGCTTGATAGTGCCCCCCTTTGTTTCAAAAAAGTTGATCCCTTGTGCCCCCTGTTTTGGAATTGCCCCTTCCAATAAAACTCCTGGGGAGGCTGTGCACAGGTCTGCTTGTATTTACCTACCAAATGTTGTGGGTCTGGATAAAAACCCCATGGACAAATTCTCCACAGGCCATAATCACCATAAACTTTACAAAATCACCATAAATTTGTGTCCATTCACCATAACTATAATGCGTTCGCAATATTTCCTTTAAATTTTGATACATAGAAAATACAAATAAAATTTATTATGATAAAAGTTCAGATCTGTGCACTGCTCCCCTGGGGTTTTATTGGGGGGCAATTCAAAAACGGGGGGCTCAGGGGGCAACTTTTTTGAATAGGGGGACTGCCCCCTCCCCCCAGGGTTTTATTGAGGGGGGCAATTCTAAATAGGGGGCATGGTTTGGCAACTTTTTTGAAACGGAGGGGGCAATAAAACAGGGGGCAAGCAAGGAAGAAAGAAAAAAGAAAAAAAAGAAGAAAAAAGAAGGAAAAAGGGAAGAGAGGGAGGCTTTTCAGATTGTGCACAGGTCTAATAATTTATAAGAAGCTTTTTAAGATTTTGAGGTTTTTAGAATTTTTTTAACCTGCAACAACTTTTTGGTTAGCAAAAAAGACTTTATTGCATTCCATGGATGCCTTAATTGCTGATATTGCTTTTGATTTCTGGTGAAGTGAATGATTTTTATACATTTAAAATTCTTCTTTTGGTTGAGTTTGGTTGTCTAGAAATGAACCATATTGCTCTACTGCTGCAGGCTCTATGCCATCAAACCCAAACGTTTTGTTCTCTAAAAACCATTTATTTATAAACTTGAGCAATGTATATATAATAAACAACTGCAAAACATTTAAGGTCTCTTCAGTTTTCAGTTTTCTTAAGTATGGAAAATCGTGATTTTTGACATAAGATATCTCGCAGAATACAGAAATCACACTTGGGCATGGTCTGAAAATGCCCCCTGCTTTATTAGAGGATTCGCCCCTTGGAAAAATGAAAAAGTTTCCAAAAATTATGACGCCATTTTTACCTATTATCCTATTATGATGCCATCACAAAATTTTTGCATTTTTTAGCTTATTTCAATGTATTTTAAGCCATTTTAGACCTATTTTTTACCTTATTTTTAGCTTTTTTTGTCCCTTTTTTCCTTATTTTTTCTCTTTTTTTTCTCCTGCTTGCCCCCCCATTTTATTGCCCCCCCCCCACTTTTTTTAAAAAAGTTGCCAAAAAAGTTGCCTCCCCGGGGGACAGGATAATCGATTTGTAATCAAAAAATTAAGATAAATTGTCAATTTAAACTACCATATAGCGGGGAAATTTTGTTTTTTTGACTATTAATATGCTTTTTAATCAGGAAAGGAAGGCATCAGGAAAGTTTCTGTATTAATATTAAAGAAAAATTTTTTTCTCTCCCAAAATTTAAAAAATGTAAGGGCCCCCAAAAAAAAAAAAAAAATCCGGCTTCCCCGGATTTTTTTTTGGGGGGGGGCGGCCCCCCCCCCTGGGCACACCACTGGTACTCTATAAGTATAATCATAGGTCACCAATGGGGGGGAGTGGTAGGGGGTGGCACCCCCCCCCCCTACGGCCTCTGAGACCTATCCCCCAATAAGGTCCATTTTTGACCCCCCCTCTTCGACCCCTTGAACCCCTGACCTCACCTAAGGCCCATTTTCGACCCCTCCCCCTCATCAACCATATCCAGACTGGGCAAACTCCCCCTACCAAAGGGATTTGGAACTGGCTATCCCCGCCTCCCCCTACCACTTCATCTCCACCCTGGCTACACCCCCCTAACAGTTTATATTTTGACTCCCCAAGCTACATTGATGTCAATGCGTAGAATTGACGTCAATGTTTCTTAGCGGAGAACAAATCTAAAAGTTATTCCAATGTTGTTTGTTGTATGTTTAAACAAAAATGCTAAAGACTATTATGGCTTTTTACTCTCTGAGCATTATCTACACACATTGTGATGCTGATGATCTCTTTATAAAGGAAATAAATGCAAATGACCCGTCAGATTTTGGAAATCAAGAGTTTATTGAATTAAAAAAAAAAAATTAAAATATTTATTGGTGGTGGGCCGCCGCTGCCGCTGTTTTAACATGAAACAGTTTATTGCTTCTTGACCAAAGTTGTACGACAAAACCTACTGTTACTACTGAATAACCATATAAATATTGATTATAAATAATTACTAATCGTTTTATTTAACTAGACAATAGAAAAAAACTGACAATTATTTAACCCTGAAGCAAATAATACAACAAAAAAGGTACCTGCATAATATGATGATGTTTTTACGCTTTTTTTGAAAAATTCGGTGGAACCCCCCTTAACCCCCCCTAAAGACTCAAAGACCCCATGCACCCTGGGGTGTTTTTTTTTCAAAAAAAAAAACACCCCGGGGTGTGACCCCCCTAGAGGTCAAAAACCAAAACACCCCCGGGTGTGGACCCCCCCCTAGCCGTGGAAGTTAGGTGACCTATGAGTAAAATCATAGGCGTAGGTGTTTTTGTTAGGGTCAGCTAGGGGGGGGGTCCACCCCCAGGTGGAAGGCAAAAATTTTTTAGGGGGGGGTCCAGGGGGGTCCGGACCCCCTTGGCTTTTTAGGGGGGTCGACCCCGGGTGCGAGATTTCCATTTTAGAGGGGGGGGTCAGGGGAATCCAAATTTTTAGCAAAATTTTTTTAACTCAATAATTTAAGTGTTTTTAGGTCTAATATAGAATTTTATGTATTAAAACAGCCTATTTAGGCCTAAAAAGTGTATCTTAACACTGTTTTTAACTAAAAACCGTTTTTTTGCCAATATATAATAAAAATATACTTCGAGATTGGTCGCCAGGGGGGGAGGGGGGTCAGCCTCACTAGGTCAGCCGACCGCTCTCCAGCTTTGGGGGGAGGGGGGCCCCTGAATTTTTCTAGCGGGGGTCCAAATTTGGCTCTGGGACGACCCTGTGTCCCCCCAAAAAACACCTATGATCATAGGTGTTTTGGGGGGGGGAACAGAGGGGTGCACCCCCCTAGAGCCAAAATTTTGGACCCCCCTAGAAAAAATCCAGAGGTCCCCCCTCCCTCCAAAGCTCAAGAGCATTCTGGCCTGACCCCTTCCTAACAAGACTGACCCCCCTTCCCCCCCTCTCCCAACCAATTTGGAACTATATTTTTTAATTTACTGTCAAAAACACGGTTTTTTAGTTAAAAACAGTGTTTAAATACACTTTTTAGTACAAAAAATTCAATATTAGACATAAAAACACTTAAATTATTGAGTTAAAAAATGGTGTTAAAAAATTGGACCCCCCCCCCCCCCCCAAATAAAAAAATTTTCTCCCCTGGGCACCACCCCCCTAAGAGGCCGGGGGGGGGCGCTACCCCCTGGACCTCCCCTGAAAAAATTTTTCCTTCCCCCCCTGGGGCGGCCCCCCCCTAATGGGCCCCACCCAAAAACACCTACTGAGTCTAGCACCTCAAAAGTAAATTAGCTTCCGGGGGGTGGACCCCCCTGGAGTCATTCCATGTCAAATCAACCAAAAAAATGAAAAAATTTGACGCACCATCACCGATTTTGATGAAATTTGGTATGATTGTTGCTCTCATAGAGAAATGCAAAATGCCAAATTTTCAATTCAAAATACCTTCTGGTTCCAAAGTTATGACCCTTCGAAATTTGGGGTTTCAGCCTGCTTTCAGTTAAACCAGGCTTTTTTAATGGCTTATAACCTAAAACATATTTGAAATAGAGCCCATGTTATATATATCATTTGAAAGCTCTTAACCAGATCTATAATTTGAAAAACTCAGATGTACACCATTTGGGGCCAAAAAAAGACTTTCATAACAAAATCATACACAAAATGAAATACCCAAAACACGCCATCATCGATTTTGCTAGTTTTTTTACTGGTGATAGATACAAGTGTTGGCAATATGCATATAAAAATTATCCATGGTTATTCTTTTGTTATGGAGATATGGTTGATACAAGATTCTGGTGTCATTTGTTTTTGACGGTGTTTCTCATTTTTATATTGTTGTTAAATTCAAATAAAAAACACACCTTAGGCTTTTAGCATGAATCTTGAAGCGTATTCCAGCTCAGCCTGGGACAGTTTGTACCCTCTTCCACTACGTCCACTCAAAGTTGGGTCCACACATTGTATGATTCCATTGCTGGGAGCAATTCCAATGTCCTTTGGATGCGGAAAACTAAAGGAGCCTGCAGGTCCGGGGGGCTTTAAAAAGCTTAGTTTTACATCACCTTGGTCCATGTCAACAGATAATACTGACGCTAAATACCATTGCCCAGCCCAAGAAACAGTCACAAAGCCTTTTATTTCTGAGAATAACAGTTCTGGATTTTTGTCATCTTCAGTAATGTTGACAATTTTACTGACTTCTGACAAAGAAAACTCCTTCACAACCAGTGATTTTGTAGATATAGGAATGAATGAATGCAATCTTAATGTCCCTTTAATTGTGGATCCTTGATTAAATCTTTCCTGCAACAATTGGAATTCTTCCCAATATTGCTCTTCAGTTGTAAACTCCACAGTTATTGCTGAGATATTTTTGGAAGCAAATTCAAACAAATCCTTGGGGGACATAATCTGGTCTGAGTAGTCTCTTTGTAAGCTGGCTTTTGCCGCTAACCGTTTTACTGTTCCACCAACCCCATCACACGCACCTTTTCCATGGCTTGTTGCAAATGTATGCCATTCTGCCATACAGCCAAAATCTTCCTGGTGATAGCATGTATTCATAAAATTCTTGAAATTTTTGTATTGTGCTGCTGAACCATCAGAAAAATAATATATTTTTTTTGGATTTTGATCAAAAATTTTAACTAAATGGTTGATTAAATGTCGTTGGAATAAGTGGACTGCTACAGTATCATGTATCAAACATTCTGATATCACAACAACACTTAAATGTTTTATGTCACCATCTTTTCTAAAGTACGCAACAAAGGGGTGTATGGTGGCCTGCAGGTTATTCCAATGGAATCCTTGAACCTCATCTTGGAGCACAAAACTATAGTTCTCAGAAAAATCGCAAATAACTAAAAATTCTCCTTCTTTTAAGTTTTGCTTTATTTCTGAACAATATTTTGACTCTTTGTATCTTTGCAAGTAAAATCATGTTTTCTTAGTTTTTAAAATCTTCATAAACCAATGAATGCTCACAGAATTTACAAATTATTGGGGTGGTTGTTTGTGGTGGGGGGTCAAGAATTTAATAGAAAATTGTAAGTTTAGGGGCAAAAAATTACGTTTAGAATGTAAAGTTAGATGTTAAGGGGGGGGGGTGTTTGGCTGCTTTTGCTTTTGTTCTTTGGGTTCCCCGTTTCTTTTGTTCTTTGGGTCCTCTCTTTTCCTCTTTCTTCTGGCTTTTCTGTTTCTGTGGGTGTCTTGTTTGCTTCTTCTGCTTTTTTGTTCTGGGCTGTGGTGCGTCATCTCCTTTTCTTTTGCGCTCTTGCTTTCTTGCTCGCCCGTCCTGACTCTTGCGTTTTTTCCTTGCGTTGTCGCCAAAACTTAAAGTTAATGCTGTTAGGTTCTAGGTTAGACAAGCGATAACAAAGAGACGACCCAGGTCCTTTAAAGAATTACTCAGACTGTTTAAGTCAATGCTTGCAACTCCCCAACCCTGGAAATTTGTCACATGGGAATGTGTGAGAAATGCACTTCAGTAGATGGATTTAAGCAAGAACTTTTAAAAATACTGGAAGAAGAAGAATAGGTTGAATACAAACTTTGGAAAAGTACAGATCGTTCTGAACTAATTTCTTGTAATGACAACACCATTGAATTTTGCAATAAATTCTGTGAGTATCTTGTGAAGCTAAGAAAACATGATTTTATTGCAAAGATGCAATCAAAATATTGTTCAGAAATAAAGCAAAACTTAAAAGAAGGAGAATTTTTAGTTATTTGCGATTTTTCTGAGAACTATAGTTTTGTGCTCCAAGATGAGGTTCAAGGATTCCATTGGAATAACCTGCAGGCCACCATACACCCCTTTGTTGCGTACTTTAGAAAAGATGGTGACATAAAACATTTAAGTGTTGTTGTGATATCAGAATGTTTGATACATGATACTGTAGCAGTCCACTTATTCCAACGACATTTAATCAACCATTTAGTTAAAGTTTTTGATCAAAATCCAAAAAAAATATATTATTTTTCTGATGGTTCAGCAGCACAATACAAAAATTTCAAGAATTTTATGAATACATGCTATCACCAGGAAGATTTTGGCTGTATGGCAGAATGGCATACATTTGCAACAAGCCATGGAAAAGGTGCATGTGATGGGGTTGGTGGAACAGTAAAACGGTTAGCGGCAAAAGCCAGCTTACAAAGAGACTACTCAGACCAGATTATGTCCCCAAGGATTTGTTTGAATTTGCTTCCAAAAATATCTCAGCAATAACTGTGGAGTTTACAACTGAAGAGCAATATTGGGAAGAATTCCAATTGTTGCAGGAAAGATTTAATCAAGGATCCACAATTAAAGGGACATTAAGATTGCATTCATTCATTCCTATATCTACAAAATCACTGGTTGTGAAGGAGTTTTCTTTGTCAGAAGTCAGTAAAATTGTCAACATTACTGAAGATGACAAAAGTCCAGAACTGGAACTCTCAGAAATAAAAGGCTTTGTGACTGTTTCTTGGGCTGGGCAATGGTATTTAGCGTCAGTATTATCTGTTGAAATGGACCAAGGTGATGTAAAACTAAGCTTTTTAAAGCCCCCCAGACCTGCAGGCTCCTTTAGTTTTCCGCATCCAAAGGACATTGGAATTGCTCCCAGCAATGGAATCATACAATGTGTGGACCCAACTTTGAGTGGACGTAGTGGAAGAGGGTACAAACTGTCCCAGGCTGAGCTGGAATACCCTTCAAGATTCATGCTAAAAGCCTAAGGTGTGTTTTTTATTTGAATTTAACAACAATATAAAAATGAAAAACATTGTCAAAAACGAATGACACCAGAATCTTGTATCAACCATATCTCTATAACGAAAAGATAACCATGGATAATTTTTTATATGCATATTGGCAACACTTGTATCTATCACCAGTAAAAAAATTAGCAAAATCGATGATGGCGTGTTTTGGGTATTTCATTTTGTGTATGATTTTGTTATAAAAGTCATTTTTTTGGCCCCAAATGGTGTACATTTGAGTTTTCCAAATTGTAGATCTGATTAAGAGCTTTCAAATGATATATAACATGGGGTCTATTTTAAGTATGTTTAGGTTATAAGCCATTAAAAAAGGCCGGTTTAACCAAAAACGGGTCGAAACCCCAAATTTTAAAGGGTTAAAACTTTGGAACCAGAAAGCATTTTGAGCTGAAAATATGGTTTTTTGCATTTCTGTATGATGGCAACAATCATACCAAGTTTCATCAAAATCGGTGATGTGGCGTCAAATCTTGTTGATTTGACCTTTGGGTTTTAATAAAAAGAAGTTAATTTTTGACTTTATCGCAATTAGTTTACGTTTTTCTCTTTTCTTGTTTACTTCATGTTCTGCAATAAAAACTGTCTGGAGAGACCTTAAAACAGCTAAATTATACATATAAAATGATCATATCATATAAAATGACACTTAATAAAGCAGCAAGTAGCATATCATAATAACTATCTACAAAAAGAACTTTCAACATGTGTTTTATCAGTCTTACCAATAAACTGTGGAATCAAGCTGGATAAGGCAGTGACTGTCCGCTGACCAATTTCTTTAAAACAATGGATCATTTCACTAGCAAGTTCATCATTGCAAGTTCCTCACTAGTGGCAAAAAAGTAGGGTTGCTGAGATAATTTTGAATGTCCTAATCTACAGTCAAACGGTTTTGGTGCATTCTCTTTTAACTAAGAAGTGGCGGTTCTTCAAACAGTTTAAATCTGTGCTGCAGCTGTATTAAAAATTTCTTTGAGGGTACTTGGGTTCTCTTGAAATTCCATTAGTCTTTGAAGAACAGTGTCAACAAACTGATTGACTTGAGCTTGGTCAATCAATGTCTTTGGTTTGCAGGAATTCAAATAACCACAGTGTCACACTGAAAGCTTTTCCAGAGTACAATGGTATTATAAATTTAAAGTCTTGGAGCACTGCCTGCATGGGGGCATTGCACCTTCTTCTGTGGCTTTCATTGACTCAAGCGCAGTACAGATTGATATGCTTAAAAAGCCCAATAAAGCCAGATATTGCATCATGTCTTTAAATCCATCTGGTTAGAGAATATTGGATTAATCTTGTTTTTCTTGTTCCACCCAAAGCTTTTATTGTTCATTCTAAAACTTCTGTTCTTTTTGAAGAATAGTGAAAAAGTTTATAATGGAATTAATTGTTTTAACAGTTGCTGCATTTTTTTATTTTCACTAGCACAGTTTAATGATAAATTCAAAACATGTGCTACACAATGCACATAAAAACAGTGTGGATATTAATGTCTTATTACTGCTTGGGCACCATCAAACAGGCCTGCCATTTTAAGAACACCATTCTACCCTTGGCCTACACAATTATTAATATCCAAAAAAGGCTGCTTAAATTTATCCAGCAGGTGTTTGGCCACATTAGCGCCTGTTAAGTTTTTTATATGACTGAAACCCAAAAATTCTTCACAAATTTTTTCTAATGTTTTGTTTATAATTCTATTGGTCAAACAACTGTTTATGTTAAGAAATGTCTGATGTATTATTGGACAGAACTAAAAAAAATTTGATTTTCTTATTTCAGCAGTGATTTCTTTAGTAACTAATCTGCCACAACATTGTACTTTCATTTTAAATTTTTGGGCTTAAATATGTAGTAGCTTTGGATGCTGTTTCTGGATGTTATTTTAATATTGCATCATCTTTTTGACATTTTTTATAAATTAAGTGGCAAAAAACTTTTTGTTTGTGTGGTTTAATATGGGTTTTTTGAAGTGATCCACTGCCAGTTTGTCCACATAGTGGAAGTCCTAATTCTCCACATAAAATTATAGTTTCAATTATAACTTTTAGTGCAGCTTTATTTTTCATGGCTTATTATAGATTTTATTGTGCAGCTGTATTTTCTATAGCTTCTTTTTGTTTTGTTTTTTTAATTTAACAGAGCTGTAATATCAATATATCAAATGGGTTGTCTGAATTTTGAACTTTGTAAACTTTTAGAAATTCCTGTGACATTAAAACAGATTGTTGATGATATTGTGTTCTGAAGTGTTTAGGTAACCATCCATTATTTCTAACAAGGTGACCACACTCTTTGACAAGCTCTTTAATTAGCTTGTTTAGCTTTGAGTGAGATGTTTTTTCACTATATGCTGGAGCAAATAGCAAAATATACACAGGGGCTGCAAAACAATCCATTGAGCACATGCCAATATTGAATCTCACTTTGCAGATGATGATGATCCACAAACAAAAGTTCAATTTAAGGTAGAACACAACAGTTATGACAAAAAGTAAAAGTTTTACTAAGAGTTAAGATATCAACTTAGATATTAATTTTTGTCTGACAAACATATGTGTTTTTGGTCGGGTCCGCTCGGGAGGTCCACCCCCAGGTGGAAGGCCAAAATTTTTTAGGGGGGGTCCGGACCCCCCTGGCTTTTTCGGGAGAGTCGACCCCGGGTGCGAGATTTA
This sequence comes from Microlaimidae sp. YZB2_3, assembly GCA_030248175.1. Classification (NCBI taxonomy): domain Eukaryota; kingdom Metazoa; phylum Nematoda; class Chromadorea; order Desmodorida; family Microlaimidae; species Microlaimidae sp. YZB2_3. The sequence continues at coordinate 19,761 of JASAMX010023424.1, read as the reverse complement.
AAATTTAGAGGGGGGGTCAGGGGGTCTAATTTTTTAACAAAATTTTTTTAATTCAATAATTTAAGTGTTTTTTAGGTTTAATATTGAATTTTATGTACTAAAACAGCTTATTTAGGCCTACAAAGTATATTTAAACACTGTTTTAACTAAAAAACCGTGTTTTTGACAGTAAATAAAAAAATATACTTCCAAATTGGTCAGGAAGAGGGAGGGGGGTCAGCCTTGCTAGAAGGGTCAAGCCGGACCGCTCTTGAGCTTAGGGGGGGAGGGGGCCCCTGGATTTTTTTAGGGGGGGGCCGAAATTTTGGCTCTAGGGGGGTGCACCTCTCTGTCCCCCCCCCAAAAAAAAACGCCTATCATTAACGTTTCAAAAAATAAAGCAAACAAAAGGAACATAAGAGCCAAGAGTACAGATAGCTGGACTTAAGAGCCTGACTTTTTAGGACCAAAAGGCCAGAAAACCGGGACTTTAAGTCTTAGAGGGGGCTTTGTTTTTAATAACGTTATATGGTTTAATTTTTCTAATAAACACATCACAATAGTCAAAAAAAACCATAGGTGGGCAGGGAGGGGGCGACCTCCCCCCAAAAATCACAAATATAGCTGTCGACACCCCCCAAAAATTGTGGGGTAAACTGGACACCGCCCACCTAAAATTAGGGGGATCCCCAGACCTGTGCACGGTCTGGAAATGTCCCCCCGTTTTATTGAAGGATTTCCCACCCCGCCAAAAAATGAAAAAGTGTCCTAAAGGTATGATGCCATTTTTGACCTATGATGACGCCATCATCTCAAATTATTTTTTTGCAGTTTTTAGCTTATTTTAATGTATTTTAAGCCATTTTAGACCTATTTTTACCTTATTTTTGTGTCCCTTTTTTCCCTTTTCCCTTTTATTTTTCTCCTTTTTTTTTATTTTTTTCTTTCTTTCTGCTTGCCCTCCCCTGTTTCAAAAAAGTTGCCCCCCATGCCCTTCCCCCGTTTTGAAATTACCCCCCAACTGAAACTCCGGGGCGGTACGAATCTCATACGCTTCCCAAAATTCGATTTGACCGATCCTAAGATAAAATACACTTATAAAACATTTTTGTGCACTAAATCTGACGCGCAGACTTCGTTTTAGTGTTTATTTTTAAGATTTGAGCTTATCGAAAAGAGTTATGAACCAATTTATACCCAAAAAATGACCTTTTTCGGCATATTCAATTTATAATGTTAATAAAAAAATTTGTAAACAAATAAATTAAATTAAAAACTATGTTTTAACAGTGCCAGAAATCTGAAAAACTCAAAAATTTTCCAAAAAATATAAAATTCGAAAGTCACATGGACAACAAAACTTGTTTGGCTTTAAACGCTAATTAAAACTTAGTTTTTTACCGATTTATTGTTCCTAAGCCTAAGAAAAACCTAAAAATCAAACAAAATTGTAATATAATTGATTTTTATTAAAATAAGTTGTTTTTTAAATATGTGAATTTTTTCACAACTAAAATTTTATGGGTATTTGAACGGTTATTATAAAAAATTGGTTGTTACCATGAAAGAAATAAAAGTATATTTGTAACTGCCAGACACTTGGTAATACGAAAAAAATAATATTAATTTGATTAAAGGCTTAATAGAAATGTTTTATAAGTGAATTTTACTTCAGGGTCAGTTAAATCAAATTTTGGGACGCGTATGGGAATCCTACCCTCTGGGGCAGTGTACAGGTCTGGATCCCAGTACTAAAAAAGCTAAAAATAGGATATTTGAGGTAGGCAGGGGGGTTGGAGGTTATACCACCTAATTAAATAACTAAAACATGGTATAGGAAAAATACTGAAAGAAGAAGCAGAAAAATTCCTGAACACAACGTTATTTAAGTAAAAATGGTTTGCAACTACAGTTTATAGAATAAAATACAACAATAGTAACAATGTATAAATACACACTTAATAACAGAAATGCAATTGAAAATATGTTTTTAAGGGCCGTTTCTTGGTGTCCGGAAATTTGAACGCCAGCACTTGATCGCCGAGCATTTGACCGCCAGCATTAGAACGCCGCGCACTTGAACGCCGAGCATTAGACCGCCACAGTATTTCATATAAATTTTATGCAAATTTTTGATTTCTGTCTCCTACAGAGAATTATATCAACACAGCACTACGACAGTATAAACTCCCCAAACCTAAAAAGTTTTAGTTTTTTTTTTGACTTTGCAAAACAAACTATTAAGTATAAACTTTTTGTTTAATTTTTAGGTTTTGCTTAGGCTTGGGAAAAAAATAGTTATTTTAAAAAAACACCATTAAATATAAATTTATCATAAAAATTTAGTTTGATTTTTAGGTTTCGCTTAGGCTCAGTAAAAACAGGTGTAAATCATTAAAGAACTAACCGTTTACCAAGTTTTTTTTTAATTTCAAGGAAAAATATAAATTTTTGACTTATCGTTTATTGTTAAAACAACATTGCTTTGTTTACATATTATATTAAAACCATTTTTTATATTCTATTGAGTTTTTTTATTTTTGGGGGGAGTTTATACCACCTTGGCGGGGAGTTTTAACGTCCTTTTTAAAGCAACGCGTACTGCGGCGGTCTAATGCTCGGCGGTCTAATGCTCGGCGTTCAAGTGCGCGGCGTTCTAATGCTGGCGGTCAAATGCTCGGCGATCAAGTGCTGGCGTTCAAATTTCCTAGAATCCGTTTCTTAGTCAAATTTATAATTTTAACAGCTGTAAGATTTCGCCAACGGTCCATTTAAAAGGGTCCATGAACAGTCAGATTTGATGGTGTTTTCGGACTAACTGCTCGAAATTGGCTAATACTGGGGCTATTAGGAGAAAACTCCGCAGCTGACTCCGCAGCGGAGTTTAAGCGTACGCCTTCCTAAGCCTAAGCAAAGCCTAAACACAACCTAAACTTTCTTCGCGCAGCTATTTGTTAAAGTTTAGGTTGTTTTTAAGGCTTTGCTTAGGCTTAGAAACGCATAGCCTTAAGCTTAAAAAAGGTTATTTCACTCCAGGTAACTCCGCTGCGGAGTCAGCTGCGGAGGTTTCTCCTGTTAGCCAATACTGGTCGGTTACGACTTAGGCCGGAATACACAAAGAGGGATAATACTCGGGCTTGCTCGGAGTTAGTTGGTCCGGAGCTAGCCCCCTGATTAACTACGGTCGATTAAGGGGCTAACTTGGTGTTAGTTAATCGGGACAAATTACAGTAGGTTTTCCCGCTAATTTTATTTTTTTTTGTTTGAAAAATTCATTGTTTAACATATATCTACAATATTTTGTTCTGCCACTTTTTACACAAATTTGCAATTATTTAATAGAGATTTAAAAGTTTATCGTTAGTACTAGTTATCACTAACTAGTCCTAGTACTACTTTTATCACTAGTGGTTATTTAATGCGGGGCATTTTGCAGTCCAACGAACAACTGTTGCAGCCACGTTGGGTTTACCTTTAGTCGATTTTATGGATGGAAAACTATTTTGAGCTATTTCTCGTTACATGTAACGACCTTCTGCAGAAGTACGAGAGTTGCAGATGTTGCACAATTTTACCTATGGTAGCATGTCTTAAAGAATAGTTTTCAGTATGTTTTACACATAGTAATTATTTTAGAATGCTAATAAAACTGAACCGGGGAACTGAATTCTTTCCCGTAGTTTTTCATCGTAAAAAGACTTTTGGCAAAAGGTCTTAAAGTCTTTTTACAAAAGTTGCGCAAATTTCTGGTATTGTGTTTTTGCAATTGCTGCAAAATTTTGATTGTACGCGTGGGACCGCCACAGGCCGAAAAGCCGGCAAGGGGTAATTTCATCCTGGGCGTATGTTTAAACAGAAAAGATGTGGACTAGTTAGTGGAGATGGACGCATGTGAAGCATAGGAATTTAGCATCTGGCCTTTGTAATTGCGAACTGGTGCCTATTTCATAAAGAAGTTTGTAAATTTTCATTTTACAAATCTCCGCCTATTTTTTGTAAATTACGTGATAGAGGATATACAACACGGCGAATATTGATCGATCAGAGAAGATAAAATGACGTGGCTGCGACCAATCAGCGCAGAGCAGTGCGCGGAGATGCTTCCCCTGGATTACAAGTGGAAGAACCTTTATCGTGTTTTTTGCAAAAAATAGGCGGAGATTTGTAAAATAAGAATTTACAAAGGTTTTTATGAAACAGGCCCCTGAACAAAAAAATGTAGATCATATCATAATATTTTTTAATTCATAATGTAGACCATATAATATTTTTTATTCACTTAACAAATGGAATTGGGGACAATTCGCTCCCGCCAATTCGCTCCCGGACAATTCGCTCCCTGGACAATTCGCTCCCGGACGATTCGCTCCCGGGACAATTCGCTCCCGGGAGTTTTTATAAACGCAAATCTTATCAAACCTACTTCATTAGGGACAATTCGCTCCCTGGAGAAATCGCTTTCTGCCCAATTCGCTATCGGCATTTTTATTAAACTCTATTCTTTTAAAGTAATTTATTCAGACGAAATTAATGATTTTTTTAGCTATTGTTTGCAAAAAAAAATGAATAATTTATACAATGATTTGTTTGCAAGCGGGAAAAAATTAAGCTATATGTACCAAGAACAATACCTAAGGATAAATTTGCAATCTTTAAAAATTTTTATTGTTCGTTTTGGCAATAGTTATGAACAATCATGACGGTTAAATCAATGTAGACAAAGGTCTCGAGAGGAATTAAACGTAATTGGTATATAACGTTGGAACTAAAAAATGAGCATAAAAAGTTTAGAAAACTAACTATTTTGCTCTTTTTTCAACATTTTTCTAAAACAAGCTGCTGTCTATGTTTTTTACTCATGTTTATTAGTTAACCTATGAATTATTTCCGTTTCTTTCCGAGACCTTTGTGTACATTGAATTAATCGTCGTCATTGTTCAGAGCCAAGTTTTTTCTAGGTGGCCGAAGTTAATGGCTCGCGCCTTAATTTCGGCTACTATAAAAAAAGTTTAAACCTCCACTGATCTTGAAATGTAACAGAAATTTTAAAATTTTGTACTGGAATAACAAAAATAGCTATCGTTCGATTTTTAGAGCAAAATTCGGGTCGATTGGAAAAATCAGAAAAACCTATCCAAAAAAATAAAAAAAGGTGGCCGAAATTAAGTCAGCTACCCTATATTTCAGTAGATTAAATGAGAAAAATAAGTTGTATTAAAATATAAACTAATTCTTGCAATAATCAAGAATTTATTAAAAAACTTGGCATTAACAGTTTGTTGGTGCAAACGCAAATTGTTTTTTATAAAACCTGTTTCAAAATGTCGAATTTCTTATTTACAGATATAAATAGCTTTCAAAAAATAAACTCCAATTCCAGAAAGGCTTAACTTTTTTGTTTTAAATTAATACAATATTTTGTTTCAGCTTAACCTGAAGAAGACATATCAATCAAATCAAATCAAATCAGAAGATAATAATACTTTAATAAAAAGAAAAGCAAAAAACCAAATATCACACCATAACATATCACGCCGGCTCACCTTCAAAACACGTCCCGGCACAAAAGAGTCCTGAAAAAAAATCGCTGCAGAAAAAAAGTCCTTTAGTCGCTGCAGAATGGTAACATACGATTCTTTGGTGTGCGTGTGATTAGACATTAACGCGTGAATCATAGGTACACCATGACCGGAAAACAGTCCCAAAAGGTTCCAAATTTGCCCTCCGCCGTTTTTGTAAAAAATAGCCGGGGTTTTTTTGAAAGTACCGAAGTTTTCAATTTAATATAACTTTTAAATAATGTACTTAGTAGTGATGTACCATGGAACTCCGAGCTCCGGAGCTCTAAAGTGAAGGAGCTTTGCTTTTACGAGCTCCAAATCAACCACCCCCAGAGCTCCAGAGCTCCGGATCTCCGCCCTATTTTTGTACTAATTTCATGAATAATTAAAGAGTGCTGCCTTATATATTCTGTCAAAATTTTTTGCAAATTTATTTTTTTTTTCAAAACTTAATTAATACACTAGAAAAATACGGATCACTTAAAAATAATACACTTAAAAATACGAATAACTTTAAATGTATTTTAAGATTAAATAAGCTTAAAATCGCTCATTTAATGGGCGGAGTTCCCAAGCATAATATTGGAAGGTAGGAAAATCACTAGTACTAAGGTACATAGCTTATATAAAATAGATCCAAATATATTTGTGTTATCATTTAGTTCCATGTTAAAAATTGGGCTGGGAAGGGGGGTTAAATAAATCGAATTCCCCGCACTGGAGAGGGAAGGGGAATGGGGGAAGGAGGATGGCCAAATACACTTCTGGGGGGGGGGGACTCGGACTCTTTCAAAAAATTGCTTGTAATTATAAATTAGTAAACGCATATTTTTTGTATTTTTAATTAAAAAAGTATATTAATAAAATTGCGGTTAGAATTTAAAAAAATAGCAAAATTTGTAAATTCCGTAAATTGGGGGGGGAAATATCTACTTTTCTGAGGGTATATATTTGGCAAACCGCAGTGCACGTGACTTCGATTGTTTGTGTTAGCTGCTACGTTTTTATGTGATTTTTGCAAAAATGAAAAACTTCGGTACCATTGGCAAACCATGCCTCGGATTGTGATAAAGCGTGGCAACTGTCATGAGTGCCAAAAATGATGATTCTGTCGTCTCCGGGCCCTGAATCGTGAAGAACAATTCGAACGTTGTCGTTTGGAGGGTCCAAAAACTGGTAGTCGTTTGGAATCTCCAGCTCCCACAGATCCTGAGGGTTTTGGGAGGTATTTAAAGTTTTAACTCTCTCTCTACGGGCGGTTTGTTCGAGAACTTTTTCATTAAGAAATACCGCCCAAAAATTGGCTGGAACGGCCGCAGCGACCACGCCAACTATTGCTTGCGGGGCATCCATCGTGCTATGGTTGAATTATATCTGGCTGACGCTGAAAATTAGAATGCAAACATGAGGGGGCCAATTAAAATTGTGCGGTAATGACGTGTTTTTTTTTTTTTTAAACAAATAAGAACGCAGAATTTTTTTAATTCCACCTTTTCACAAAATTAACAAAAATTAACCAACTTTAGCCCTTAAAAAATTTGCATTTAGGTTTAAAATTAAGTAATTTGATAAATAATTATTAAAATACAGTTTTTAATCTTTGTTATTAATCCGCTTTAGTGAAAAATTTTGAATGTTTTTGTTGTTAAATAGTCGATTCAATACTGCAAATATCGCGGTCAGCTAGATTTTATTTGCCTATAGCTGCTTTGCGCTTAACTGAAACCCTTGCTTTTTGCACTTCTATTTTGCTCGCCGTCTGCGCCATGATTATGTTCTCTGGACTTCTTTATAATCAAACTCTCTCTAACCCACACACCGACTATGCACCCGATATCAGAACAGAGGTACCTATCTGTGCCAGGTTGGCATTCTACAGGCTTTTGGTAACGATAACTGTAACCCTCCGCGCAAGCTAAAGGCCTTTTATGATTTGTTTCAGTCCAAGTGACTGGGATTTTAAAAAAATTTTCGGTTTGCTACAATTTGTAAGTTTTATTTTTAAGCTGTACACAGTTTAATAATAACTAGCCTTAAAAAAGTGTACGGAGATAAAGCAACAAAAATTTTAAGCCCAAGGCGCCTGTTAAGACACAAAAAATGGAGTAGAATAAGAAGTAAAAAGAATAAATAAATAAAAAAATAAATCAATAAAAATTTGTTAATTTTCAAAGAGTGGCGCAGTAAAAAATTTATACTATAGCCATGTTTAACATCACTTAACCGGTATTTAACTATTAATATTTTTCGGAGAAAACAGAATTTTTTCAACTAAATTTTTTTTTCAACGTGTATTTAAACGATAAAACAGCCTAAAATGCGTATAGAATAAATTAAAACATAATCAAACAAGTCTCTCCATCTGCTTGAAATGGCTGGAGCCCCGGAGCTGGATATTGAAGGGTAGAAAAATCATTTCTGTTAACTTTTTCTTTTTTTAATCACCTATTTTTTCTGCTTTAAAAGTAAAGTATACCACTTTAAAAGTAAAAAATTGTTTAAAAACTACACAAAAGATTTAAAAAACTATAAAAGTTACGATGGAAATTCAAATGTATCGAAGAGAATTTCGCAATTATATTAGGAGGTCATGTTCTTTTTAGTAATAAATTTATCAATTAATATTTATTTAATGGTATATTCAATTTTTTTTATTACAATTTACTTTTTTATTAAAATTTACTTTTTTAGGTGTTTTTTATTCATTATATAACTACTTTTTAGGTATTTGTGGTATTTTTAGGTATTTTTATATCACCTCCCATTATTAATATAATCATCATGCAAAATCTTATTCTGTACATTCGGTATTCTGTCGTAATCTTTTATAATATTTTTAAAAATGTTTATGACATTTTTTTTTAATTTTTAACTTAAAACGAATTATAAAACAAATTTGTGATTATGCTAAAAGTCCTTAAGATTTCAAGATTATTTAAAGCCATTTAAAACCATATAAATTGGACACATCTGGTTGTCCTTACAATTACGACCAAAACACTTATTTAATAAAATTGTAATATTTTAACTATAAACAAAAAATTTATCCCAACTAAAATACTTATTTAGACATGATTTTGTTACTCAATTATGACAAAAAACACTAATTCCATATTATATAATTTATATCCAAACACAACACATGACACAACACAACACACACAAACCCAAACACATGTTTTTCTTATTTTTCAAATACTTTACAAAACTTTGAGCGTATTAATAACTAAATAATAAAAATACTTAAAAACATAAATTTTTTACAGGCGTAATTCTTTACAAAACCTCTTAAGATGCTAATTAAAAAAACAAATAAAAAACTGGAAGACAGCTGAGGTGTGAACATTGTATCTCAGCTGTGAAAATTGACTTTATGTCAGCACTCTTTTGTGCCGACTTCAGCGCTCGCAGCGCTTAGGCGCATGAACGCATTTTCTCCAGGACTCTTTTGTGCCGGGACTCTTTTGTGCCAGGACTCTTTTGTGCCAGCTGCGATTTTTTTCAGGACTCTTTTGTGCCGGGACTCTTTTGTGCCGGGACTCTTTTGTGCCGGGACTCTTTTGTGCCGGGACTCTTTTGTGCCGGGACTCTTTTGTGCCGGGACTCTTTTGTGCCGGGACTCTTTTGTGCCGGGACTCTTTTGTGCCGGGACTCTTTTGTGCCGGGACTCTTTTGTGCCGGACCCTATCACGCCATAATGTTTCACACATTTTGGGATAAACTTTATGTCAAAATCTTGAAAGCGTTTGTAAAAGTTAAAAAATTTTTAAATTTTGTGAATGAGTTTTCATGTTTTACATGTTATATGAAATAAACTTTCCGAGTGCTTGAAAGCAGATTTGTATTGAATAAAATATTTGTTTTTTCATTCTTGTTATAATTATTTACTTTTTTTATCAATTTTTTAAGGTTTTAATTCTTCGGTGCAGAGATAATCAGGGAAGAGCGCGGAGCGCTCTTTCCCTTATATTAAATGGGTTAAGTCACTGCGCGGTTAACCGTTGTTGATGGCGTCATCGAAATCAACAAAACCTTTAATAGTTTTTTAGCCAATTAAAAATCTAAACATTTTACATAACTAAAATATTACCCATATTTTTCTGATATTAAAAACCTAAAAACTTTTGCTAAAGATACCTGAATTTCATACTAATAAGCTCAATTTGCTTAACTTTTTTTTGTTTTTTTTTTTTGGGGGTCCCCCAAAAATTTTTTCCTGTGGTAAATATTTGGAGCTGATTTTTTGCTCGTAGATGCTAAATTGCCCCCTCACCTGAATTTTATTCTCGAATATGCTCTATTGTCCGTAGTTAAACCTCTGTTCATGTGAAAAACGACCTGTTTTTTTCTAAGTTACGCATTAGGTACTGGGGTACTTGTGTGACACTTTTTTTCCTTACTGAATTACATACTAAGTAACTTCATTCAGTAATACACATTCTTTTGTGGTTATTTTTTTGGTTTAAATTATAATTCCTTACCTTTTTATAAAAATTACTAATTTTAAACGGGAAGAGCGAAAAAATATCCTTACCACTAATTAGCAGCCATATGGCAACAATAAAAATATTTAAAAAAATAAAATAAAATAAATCTTGGGTGACGTGTGAGCGCTGCGGGGTACAATGTTTCAATAGACGGAAATTTATCAAAATCGAAACAGAAAAAAACACTTTTTTATATGGAATACTATGAAGCTACAATAACTCCAAAAATTAAATGCGAGAAAAGACTAGTCTGGGTAACCTCGTAAAATTGTATGGAACCTGGAAAAACCATTTACAATGGTGTGGTTTTGTTGTTTAAAAATAAACCATCAATCCAGAAAAAATCAAGCACAAAACAAAAGTCCAAATAAAGCTAATTTCCAAAAAAGTGGTTAAATCAGGTCTAACTAAAAAATTTAAACAGAGGAAAAACACACTATTTTATATGGTTCTTTCAGGTTCCATACAATTTTACGGAGTTACCCAGACTTAATTTTTGTATAGTATACTGCTTAAAATTACATTGAAGTTTTGGACATGAAAATAATTGTATTCATATCATGAGGAGACCATGACGTTTTTTTTAAATGAGTAAATTTTTAATGTTTTATATCTTTAATAAATGACATTGAATTCAATGCATTAAAAGGCGGAAATTCTAGCAAAAGACGAAACAAAGTTTCGAAAAAAAAGCCTTATATTAAATGGAATAGTATAAAGCTACATAAGTCTAAAAACTAAATGCCAGAAAAGACTGAAACAAGTTTCTTTAAAACCAGTAAATTAATAACAGATTTTGTGAAATTTTCAGAAAAACAAGACCGAATAAAAACAATACGTGTAAAAGCTTTAGTTTGCGTTTTTTAACCATAAATAAAACTTAATTCACATAAATTTCTTTCAAAGTGGATTAAATTTTACATGAGTTAACCAGCTGTAAATACCACAGTATTAGTTAAGTCACACGTCGTCAAAACGATACAAAAAAGTATAACGCATGCGTCACAATAACCATGAAAAATTTCTGTCAAAACAAGTTATCGCATTGCGCAATAAATTTTGTAATTTATCATTATTTTCGTATAAAGCAAAACGTACCGCCATATTAACGGCTTTTTAAAATCAAATATCAAGTTTTAAGTCCGAAAAACATTGAAAAATTCAGATTTAATATAAGGCGAGTTTTTGTTTATTGTTTGTTTTTATTTTTTTTTAGATGTAAAAGTTGTGTTGTTTAAGTTTTGGGTAGTTTAATGTTGGCGTATTTTTTGTATTTCTCTACCGTCTTAAGCTAGGTTGTTTTAGCGGGACTTTGACGTTTTTGGCGAATATGTTAGGAGCTGCCGGAGTGTTTTGCGTTTTGTGTCATTTCTCTACCTGTGTCTAGCCGCTCTGTGGCTGTACGCTGGACTGATCAACCAAAAGAAATGTTATTCGTAAAAAAAGCAAACGTGCTTGTTTTTTTTCTTCTTTTCTAAATTTCACAAAATCTGTATTCATTTACTGTTTTACAGAAACTTGTTTCACTCTTTTCTGGCATTTAGTTTTTAGACTTATGTAGCTTTATACTATTCCATTTAATATAAGGCTTTTTTTTCGAAACTTTGTTTCGTCTTTTGCTAGAATATAAATAATTATAATTAATAAAAAAATTATTTGTGTTTTGTAAATTTCCACCGTGTTATGTGCATGCATCAATTCGCCGCCGGGTTCATTGTCTGGCTCTGCAGCGCTCAGTTTTTTTTTAATTTTTAATTTCAAAACATGATTTAAATTATTTTATCCGCATTTTTATGACTATTTTTTTGAATTTAAAAAATGTTCCAAATAAAATTTGACCAAATATCTTCTGGTACTGCTCTTTAACTATTTATGAAGTTAGCACAGAAATAAGCTGAAACTTCCGAGGGTTAGTACGGAGTTCTCAGATTCGTCAACATCTGTACTGTCTGAACTCTGAACATACGCCCAGGGAGAAATCGTCCCTTTTTCCTGATTTATTCTCAGAGCATTTTTCAAGTTTAGTTTTAATTAGCAATACAATGATGCTTTTAGATTTTTATATTTTCTTGTGTTTTATATCTAATAATTAATAAAATTAAAAAATACAGGTAACCATAAATAAAAAAAAACACGACAGTCAAAACCCTTCAATTTAAAAGAAAATTGTTCAGTGTTAAAAATACAGATAACCATAAATAAAAAATATGTCATATTCTGATAATACCACTAATGTTTGTTTACATCGGAATCAATTCATAGTTTGGTTTTTAAAACCACTTTAATATGGTGCAAGTTGGCTGTTTTTGCGAACGAATGATTAAATAATAAAATAAAATAAAATAAAAAAATTTTTAAATGGATATAATAAACATTGTTTTTATAATTACAATATAATACACAAAAACTAAGCATACCTTTAAACTAGCAAATCAGGATTGATTTAATTTAAACTAACGATTTAATCATTAGTTTAGCTATTGGTTTTTTTTCAAATCAAATTAAAACTGTTGTCTTATTTAAATGCATTCATATGAATTCATTGTTAATTTTAATGCGTTGTTTCTCATATTTTTAACGTTGCTTATGTGCTTTTTAAAAAAAATTGTTTTGGTTAGTAATGAAATATAAAAAATTGTTAAATTGATATAATAAACATTGTTTTTATAATTACAATATAATACACAAAAACTAAGCATTTCGTTATGCTCATTTATTTTTAAGTGAGTCTAAAAAATATAGGTTAGTTTATATGACAATTAAATCATTGTATAAATTACTCATCATTTTTACAAACAATAGCTAAAAAATCATTTAATTTCGTCTGAATGAATTACTTTAAAAGAATCGATTTTATTAAAATGCCGGTAGCGAATTGAGCAGGGAATGAATTTCCCTGGAGCGATTTGTCCCTAATAAAGTAGGTTTGATAAAATTTGCGTTTATAAAAACTTTCGGGAGCAAATTGTCCCGGGAGCGAATTGTCCCTAATAAAGTTAGTTTGATAAGATTGCGTTTATAAAAACTCCCGGGAGCGAATTTTCTCGTGAGCGAATTGTCCCGGGAGCGAATTGTCTGGGAGCGCATTGTCCCGGGAGCAAATTGTCCGGGAGCGAATTGGCGGGAGCGAATTGTCCCGGTCCCGAACAAATGACACAAATCAATTAAAAAAAATTTATTTTGAGAGAATGGCAGTTAAAAAAAACCATGCCCAAACCAATCTTTGATAAATCATATGGTCAAAAATATTTATTTAGTAAGTAATTGTATATGCCTTATTTAAAATTTGTAATAGTCCAAATAAGTCCACATTTTTTGTCTTAACATACGCCGGGGAGGGGGTGGTTCAAATTGCCTTTTTTCCAGCTTTAGTTTTTTTAACCAAAACATTTGTATACCCAAAATCGAACAAAATAATTCCATGGGGTTAGTTTTGAGATTTCCTTGAACAAAAAAAACACAACTTTTTTGACATGTGCACGTTAAGAGCATCGAATCTAGATTTAAACTCACGTATCACTTTTGCAATAAATTTTATAATATTTCTCGTGTTTTTAGGTTTTTCAAAAACGTCGAAAATCCCAGTTGGTGTATGTGTTATGTTATGCGTTAGTAATAAAGGTTATGTTTTGTGTTGTTATAAACATATTATTATAGTTTACTATCAGGAAATACACATATTAAAAAAATTTCACTGTTGGTAATAAATATTTTTTTAGTTTGCTTTTAAAAAGTTCTATTTTAATTTTGCTCTTTTATAGGATCCAGATTTTGCTATTTTATGTTTTCTATTCGGTGTACTGTTTTCTATTCGGTAAAAATTGGTAATTACCATTAAAAGAAAAGTACATTTTTAATTCCCAAACACTTAACCCGTTCCCGTGAAGGCATTTTCCTCCGCTACAACCGTGAAACCTTCGTACGACGAAGGTAAAAACTTCGTCTCACGGTGGTGGTATTTTCGTATGACAAATGTCGTACGTAAACCTTACCGCGGTAAGCTCTTCCATGACCTAGATTGCGCTTCCGTCATACATAATTTTTTGTGCGTAAATAGTGCCCAGTAAGCGAGCAAATTAAAATTGCTAAAGCTGTACGGTAGCAATATGCAATTTTTTGCAACATGAAATATCCTACGTAATACACTGTATCCGTGACAAAAATCTGCATATACCTTACCGCTTTAACCATTTCAATTTGCTCGCTCACTGGGCACTACTCGCCCAAAAATTAGGTATGACGGAAGTATGACATAGGTCGAACGAACGTTTTACAGTTACGGGAACGGGTTAAGGCCGGTTTAAACCGGAGTGGCAGTGGATACTAAACGCGCGCGTTTACATCATTACACCGTCATTGTTGCTGGGGTATGAAGGGTGTGAAGTCCCCTATCAGCTTTTAGTGAACCGGCCTTTAGTGAACATGAACATATTTTCAAGAAAAAAAAACCAAGCACCAACTTTTCAACGTAATTTAATTTTATGTTCAACTTTTGATGAAATCAAACATTAATAACCACAGTAATACAAATCCAATAAAATTTATATTTTGCATTTATTTCTTACACCACCTATAACAAGGTTAAATTAATACAAAAAATTGCTTAAACTTCTTTTTTGGATTTTAATTGTCCTTGTACGGCGTACTTGATGAGCTCTATCTACTGTGCAAAAGGCATTATGTTGAAATACTTTATTTATTCAATCTATGGAATTCCGTGAATGATTTTTTTCATGTAAGCGCCCCTTATGTTTTAAATTATTGTGAAATTTTATGAAACGTGAACACATCCAACAACAAAAAAAAAGAGCGAATTAGTTTTTGACTAAAATTGCATGAAAAATGCATCAAACCCACTAGCAAATAAAATTAATAATGCTAGTGCAAAGCCAAAAAAGAACCAAAATTTAAACTGATTCAAATTAAAACGTTGAAGTAATTCAAAAGAGAAATTTAGGGTAAATTTGGTTATTTTTCTAAACATTAACAGTTTGTATAAACTCCTCAGATTTTGTTCTCCTGAGCCGCTAAAGACGACAGAGCCACTCAGACCAAATCATTCTAATGCGATAGTCTGCTTAAGCAAATTAAAGATGAATGCTATCAGGGTGAAAATAGCTAAGTGGTAAACTACCCACTCGTTCTCCGGGAAAATATTACGTGGAGAATAACACCTGACACAACTTAGTAATAATTAATTACATCATCCCTGACAACTTTTTTTATTATTGTTTTTTTGCGCGTTTATTTTTCATTTTTTCCTGACGGCGAGCGGTTACGCCCTCAATAGACTATTTCGACATAAGGCGTTTTACACAGTGAAATTCCAATACACTTTAAGCCGAAAGTTGAAATTAAAATAATACTTAAATAAAAACTTTTATTAATTTTGTAGTGTAAAATTATGTGTAAAAACTAAATGCAAAATATAACTGTGATTGGATTGGTAATAATGTAGTTATTAATGCTTAATTTCGTAAAAATGCTAACATAAAAAAATAAAATTACGATTCTCCAAGAAATATTGTTTGCATTATTGTTGCGGATTTTTTACGTAAATAATCTTTCGAAAAATATTTAAAAAAACACTACGTGTCACGCTCCTTCAAATGTACTATAATTTATTTCCTAATAAATGTTAATTAATTTTGTGTATTTTGTATAAAAACCACATTCCTTTCTCAAATCTGGGATTTTGCTCAAAAGACAAGCCGACATCTTCCCGACCATTTTTTGTACCGCCTCGTTGCATACTTAATGTTAACTAAGATGCCATAACTAGATAAAATATGGATTCTTTTCCAGCCGATAGACAAAACATCCACCAGATCTCAACCACGTGCGATCCACACCTTAATATTTCCAAGGATGTCATATGAATTGCACATTATTTGATTACAACAAAAGGGGTTAGAGTTCGTCTAGATTGTTACGACGGCGTTCTAATATGCATTACGACTCTGGCAGCCAGTGTGGACTTAATGAGTCGCAGTGGATACCTTTAGACTTTTCTGCGACTCATTTTAATAACGTAGCAAACGTTCTGAGGGATATGAAGTCTGCTCATAGCTTCAAAGACTCGCGAGATTTTTGAGTTATTCTGTAATAACACTGCTGATGAAGAGGTTTGCAAAATTGGCATCAACCCAGATCCTTGCGCATCAAATCGCTTATAGGAAAGGTTTGGGGACTTTAGAGCTAAGGGACTTTAGAGTTGGGACTTTAGAGCCGGACCTGGGGATTTTAGAGCCGCAGCAGGGACTTTAGAGCCGAAATGAAAAATGCGTTTGCAAACAATAGTAAAACAATATACAAGTAATAATAAAACATTTACATAACAAATGGAGCTAATTATGCAATGCGGTAATCATTATGCGGGATAAATATGCTTCGGGTTTTCTATTGTATATACAGAAGATGACAAGAATAAGGAGTTGGCGGGAGAATGGCGGCGCCGTCTGGTAGTCTGGCTTCCAGACATTTTTTGTCGCCAAAGTGAGTGGGCGGGGCGTCTAGTGGACAAACCTTAGAAAGATTTTTAGCTTAGAAAGAGCTTTAGAACGATTTTTTCTAAGTCTAAGCCTAAGCAAAACCTAAGCCTAAACCTAAGCAAAACCTAAGCCTGAACCTAAGCCTAAGCAAAAGACTGAGCCTAAGCAAAAGCCTAAACCTAAGCGACACCTAAACCTAAGCATAAACAACAAAACCTGAGAGATGAATAAAGTTAGCCTCTCGAGCCAGGTTTAAGAGTTCGGCTCTAAAGTCCCTTAATTTTTTATGAATTTTCTGAACACAAAACTTACGTTACGGCTCCAAAGTCCCTCCAATACGGCTCGAAAGTCCCACACTGCGGCTCTAAAGACCCTTGGCTCTAAAGTCCCCTCGCTCCGGTTCTAAAGTCCCGTTACCATAGGAAATAGTTAGAGAATAACTTTGCTTTCGACGCATGCGGCGTGGAGAAAGACTCTGGTACTTTCTCCCTTGGGTTGCAAAGTCAATTTTTATAAGTTCAGCTAAAACAAACGAAATTTTAAATTGACTTTTAAGCGAGCAAAAATTGTTAATTGAACCCAAATAATAATAATAATAATTTATAATTTTCTAATTAAATGCGCGAATAAATTACCCTATTTTATTAGCACCCTGGTCAAAATCCATTGCTCTAAACAGAAGGAATCCAGTGCGCATCAAAGGACACCGCGCGCATAAAGGGACGCCGGTGTCGCGGGATATCTTTCCCCCCCTTCTTTTTTCCCCCCGGAAGATCTATCCGGGTAAAAAGCCGGGATAGTTTTTCCCCCCGGAAAAACCATCCCGCTAAAACACCGATTAATTCTTTCCCCCCGCGGTAAATTCTTTCCCCCCGGAAAGACTATCCCGGTTAAAAACCGGGATATTCTTTCCCCCCTCTTTTTTATATTGTTGTTCGTTTTTTATGAGTTTTAGCTTGGTTTTAAGGTTTTGCTTAGGCTGCTTAGGGAAACAGGTTTAAAATGGTTAAGGTAGTTCATGGGTTTTATTTCAATAATTTGAAGAATTTATGAAAGTATCATGATAACAAAATAATCATTTTAATTTAATGACGTGTTTTTGAAGAATGCGCAGAAATAATATTATAAACTTTATGCAAATTTTTAAAGGGGGAAAAATATACCGGTAAAAACTTTCCCCCTTATTATAACGCTAAAATAGAAAATTACAAACAAAATTAAAATCGTGAGTAAAAATGTGTTAATGGAATTTATTACACAAAAATTGGTATTTGAGCTAATAAAGGTACAGCTATTCAAATTATTTTTAAAAATTCTAAGTTTATATGATTTTAAAATTAAAAAGCATGGGGGAAAATCTATCCTGGTATATTCTTTCCCCCGGGGAAAAAATTTACCGAGGGGGGAAAGAATATAGCCAGGATAGTTTTTCCAGGGGGAAAACTATCCCGGGATAGTTTTTCCAGGGGGAAAATTTTTAGGAGGGAAAGAATATCCCTTGACACTGGCATTTATGTCTAATAACGCGCCGCGCCTTTCTAATAACCCGCCCGCGCGGCATTCTTTTAGCCATGTTCCCACCTTCATTTTGAAGTCCTGTTTTGCCGCTGCTCCTCTGACAACCTATCTCACGGAGCAAAACATATATGACGTGATCACGAATACTATATGACATTTTAAAGCTAAAAAATTCTGAGGTGATATATTAAGGCATAGACAAAAGCCTAAAAATACATTAACCAAACAGATCCTTAAAATTGAGCGAAAGGAAAGAGTTCTCCAGTATTAAAAAGTTAATAGAAAAGTTAACCCAGAGATGAAGTGATCCAAAAAAAATATTTTTCAAAATATTATTTACGTAAAAAATCCGCAACAATAATGTAAACAATATTTCTTGAAGGATCGTAATTTTATTTTTTTATGTTCGCATTTTTATGAAATTAAGCATTAATAACTACATTATTACAAATCCAATCAGAGTTATATTTTGCATTTAGTTTTTACACATAATTTTACACAACAAAATTAATAAAAGTTTTCATTTAAATAAAATTTAGGTCAAACACCTAAGCGTACTGACATTCTATTTTTTGCTATTGAAGACATCTATAATGCAAACATATTATTTTGTAAAACAACATTCTTTAAAATTTTATCAAACACAAAAATGCTATACAGTAAAGTAATGGACTTGAAATTCTAATGAGGTTCTGCAGTTTTTGTTTTTCGTTGATTCCAGAGAGCTTAAAGGATAACTCATGTGTCGCTGGTACGGACAAACAGCCAAATTAAAGTCAGAAGTCAGGCATGATTTATTGGAATTTTTTAATACCCTTGAGTCAACAGAGTTTGACATTGGCAAACTGTATTTTTTCTTAAAAGAACTATGTTGTACGGTTTTCTCTGGGGAATTTATTAAGGTATATTTCGACAATAGATGGTGATTTTTTATTTGGACAGATTTTTTTACTTCATTTGAAGCCTTTTTTGACTTTGAAAACATGCAGCCAGTGATATGGCTGTCAAAACTTCCGTGTCGATTTGTATGGTTTCGGAAAGTTTTTGAAATTTGTTCATTTTCTATTTCCAAACTTGGAAAATGTTCGAGAAAATCATTATTCGAATAAGAACTGTAACTTGTTTCAGCATCAACGATGGAGTTTTCAAATTTATTATTCAAATTCACTTGTCCAGAGGATTTTTTTAGTTCAGGTTGAATATTTTTGAAAAATTCACAATTCGCTAAGTTTCTTCTGTTTGAATCCACGCAATTGAAATTGAAAACTTCGTAATATGGCTTTAGTTTATTCTTGTTAAGGCGCTTTACGCATTTTTCTTTCTTTCGTTAAAAATAATTTGCATTTATTACAAAGAGCCTATTTTTACTTTATCTATATTTTCTGCGGAATGCAGATAATGCGGAGTTTTTTTAATGTTGGTATCTAATTAAAACTCCCTAAACCTTTACTATATGAATATGTCAAGTAGGACAAATACTCATTGTGTACTATTTTTAATACAAAATAGTATTTAAAAAAATTGTTGGTTATTGAGCTACCTCAATTGAAATTATGAAACGTTTTTTATTGTATCTTTATATGTTGTGTTTTATGAAAACAAAACTCAAATATCTTCTGCGTGTAATATAATAAAAATAGGAATCTACCACATAAATGACTACATACTACAAAACATAAATTAACAATACACATACATTTTGTTTTATAACTTTTTTAAACAATA